>JAGFPH010005410.1:14605-28118 GCA_018207615.1 Philaenus spumarius | reverse complement strand
TGAGTTTCTTCACATAGACCATATAACTCAACAATAAATATTGTTCACTTCTGGAAATCTTGTGTCAAGTAAATGAAGTTTAAAAAATGAAAGAATTTAGACCAAGCCTGGAAAGCAACAAACTAAAACAACGATGGGTTAAACATTATTTAATATTGTAAATAAATCGATAATGATATATTTAAATGTCTCTTTGTCAGCAAAGAATTATCTTGGTAAAGGTTAGGTGGAACAGGAAAAATATTAAAGTTTTTGTATAAACTCTGAAGTGTGTAAGAAATATATAGGCAAAACGAATAGAAGTATGAAGACAAGAACTAAATAAAAATTTTCTCATTTAACGTATAATAGGCCAGATATATCTGCAAAGAATATGTATTGTTTAGATGAAAACAGTCATTTTAAAATATACAATTCTGAATTGTTGAAAAATGTAACAAAACTGAACGCAATAGATTCTTGGGAAAGGTTTTACCTTAAGGAACATTGTAAAATAATTGGAAATAACGAATTAGGGTTAATACAAAATTCTGTATTATTGTAAATAAAAGTATTGTATCGTTTAAGATTAATACTACTTTAGTTGTACAGTTAATTTTAGGCTATTTATAAGAACGATAGGCAATTGTTAACGCCTTACAATGTAAGGCCACGCACGTTTTTGTTTTGTATAAAAACGAAGCATTTTTACTCCTCATGTATCTCCGCTGTATATCACCAGAACCGCGAAACCATCACCGAAGTACCTCTGGAACTGATAAGGAAATGTCTCTCCTGCGACTTTTATTCCACAGCATGTATATTAAGGCTTCTTTTATTCACCGCGGTAGGTCGCAGCGGCCTGTCGCCGCGATTTTGTAAGCGCATTGCGTTAAATAGGTACTTTTATTAAAAAAATGAGCGGTCTCAGAAGTAGCGGTGTGTCGCAGAGTTTTGTAAATTCAGTCGGCTGCACTTAGAAATCGCTGACAGCGAGCGATTCCGACGACTTATCAGACTAAACAACTTTGTTAGAATACGGATCTGATGATGTATGGCATAACCGTCGAAACCGGTAATCCATCTAGAAACCAATTTGGATTGATTGACGGAGTATATACAAGGTAATTAACCTACTGCATATTATTTCTAAGAATAAGGTTTAGAGGCTCTCATGTTGGCAGTTAAAATATTATTAATCAGTATAGGTAGGCCTACTTTATATAATTTAACTAATTGCGAGTAAATACAAACTTTGACCGGCTGCTATGTCCGATCCAGTTGTTCTTTGATGTAGGATTTGTGGCAATGTTTACTACAAACTGAGACCTTTAATTCGATGTAAAGTTTTACAAATGCTTTAATTTTAGATTGTTTTTCACCTCAACTGGGCCATCCCCTGATGAGAAGGAAAATGCATAGTTGATTTAAAAAATAATTTTGAATTGCAGAATAGGTGTGCCAAGTTTGTTGCTTTACCTAGAACGGTAAAAGCAATATCAAGCCATCTCAGGAGTTTATACTCACCCAGTATTACAAATAGTTCTACAAGTGAAGATGGAAGACAAGGGAACTGTTAATTTGTTTATGTTTAAAGTATATCTTTATTCCCTCCATAGCATTGATGGAGTAGTTTCATTTGCCATAGTATCTTATAGTTTAAACACAATAATACTGGATATTCATAATATTTGGAGTTGTACATGACAGTAAGAACTGGTTTAATTTTAAATTGCTTTACGAACTCTCATGGAACGTTAAATATATCATCTTAAATGTTAAACAATTAAAGATGTGTTCTAAGGAATAATAATTAATTAAAGAATCACAAATATGATTGCATCGATTATATAAAGAGCAATATGTCTTTCTTAAACAATAGTTAAAAGAAGCAATAATTATTATTGTGCAAATTTAATTTGTGTCCAAATTATACATTTTTGTTTGTTAGAAAAGGCTAAGGGTTGGTTTATCTTATCCCTTTCTTTTCTTAAGGTAATTAGAGACTCATAATTCCATTTTTACTTTTAAATCCAAGTAAGTATTTCTTTTGATATGCATTTTATCGGTACCAAGTCACAATTCAATAACAATATGAATTAGCTTCTAAGGTCCGCCATGTGATTTCAAATTGTTTTTGCTCTAAGTACGTTTATGGCATGTTTTGAAGTCTTCACAACTTCATTATCACCTTTTGTTTTCACCTTTTTGTTTGTTCATTGACTCGAGGAACCAGAAAAAGTTTATGCAAATAGAATTGTAACTTGAAGATGAAATTTAAATCTTGCACTATTAAAACGTAATCTTTTCTTTTCTAGTTTACATGAAGCTATTCTCTTCGTTGGAAGACATATTACGTTTGTTTAGTATATCTGTGACAGGGCCTACATTAAAATTATATAACATCCAGTTCAATAGCGTTTTCCTAATGGTCCTCTATCTTAGAGTACTACGTAGCGAAATTATTAATGAGGTAAATTTTATTTTGTAAACATCTTTTATCCGCTTATGATATTTATGAAACTTTTTTTGTTTTACACTTCACTGTCATTTGTTTTATATACTTTGTTTGTACTTTCAAATGGTTAACTACTATTGTTGACTAATAGATGATATTTATGATTTTATTTCCATTCCAATAAACTGAAATGTAAAGTAAATAATTCAAATGACGAAAAAGATTACGCTTTAGGTGATTTATAGTGCAGATTATAAGTTATAATAATATTTGAAAATATAATTTGTCCAATGTTGCGAAAGTGTTTGCTTTGTAAATAGATTGTATGCCATTATTAGTTGAAGCTTTTTATTACTATTTAAATAATATGGAAAACAATAAGTAACAGTTTGTAAGTAGTGTTATATTCAGTGACAATACATTAATAAACTAATAAACTAAAATTTTACTTTAACAGCTGATTGTTGCTAATAAACTAAAGTTTTACTTAAACAGATGATTGTTGGAACATTGTTGCTAGAAAACCCTTCTTTTTGTTGATGTAAAA
This sequence comes from Philaenus spumarius, assembly GCA_018207615.1. Taxonomy (NCBI): domain Eukaryota; kingdom Metazoa; phylum Arthropoda; class Insecta; order Hemiptera; family Aphrophoridae; genus Philaenus; species Philaenus spumarius. The sequence continues at coordinate 25,134 of JAGFPH010005410.1, read as the reverse complement.
ATGGTTAATAATAGCGATGAGAAAGATTTTTGTGTGCTTGAACTGTAGAAAATTCAATCAGTTACTTTAGTTCAATGTCATTTTAGGATGCGCTTTCAAAAAAACCCACCAGGTATTCAGTCTATTTATGATTGGAACAAGAAATTAAAAAAATACAGGTTGTTTGTGCAAATCAAAAGGTTCTGGCAGGCCATCACTGGAAGGAGATCGTGTACAGGTCTTTTTTGAGCTTCTATCCTGCGCAGTCAATAACCAGGATAAGTGTAGAACTTGAAATTCCATAGCCATCTGTTTGGAGGATTTTGAGAAATCGTTTAAAGATGAAACCTTACAAGCTACAGCTGTTGCAAACATTATGCGATGTTGATAAGGAGAAACGTTTTGAATTTTGTGTTGACTTCTAGACACGTTTTGAAGAAGATGGATTCATTGATCGACTAATCTTTGGGGACGAATCAACGTTTCATATCAGTGGAAAGGTTAGCTAGTAGTTCTGTGAATAGTAGACTTCGTTCGTTGAAATAACAAATGTGGTTTCGAGCTTAGGTTAAAAATAGTGTGCCAGTAAGGAAGTAAGAGAAGATTTAGCCAGTGTAACACTATTTTGCAATTCCCGCGATTCCGGGGTTTCTAGTACTCGTTTTTTCTTTTCTTGAGCTTTAACTGCTAAACATTTTCTTTTAGGGGGTATTGCCTTTTATTTAGGTTAATAATGCGTAAGGTAGCTAAAAATATCGCGTTATTGAGGGAAAACGTAGAATCAAGTATTTACATACTTAAATAACTAAAACTTAACAATGTATTTACAGTTTCCATATCATATTCCAATATTAGAAATAATGAAAACAAATGATGTTAAAGCGTCGTGATAGTTATCTCAACCCATGTAGCAACACTTCCCAAGCTGTCTAACGGTCATTTTTGTATGTCCTTTATCGCCGCGAGGTTTCATTTGTTTCATCTCATTTTGTAATTCAAGTAAACCTAAATCAAATACTTTTATGGAATAATAATTTACAAGTATACAGTTCAATTCTTTGATTTATTCTCTACACTTTCTTATAATAATATATAATTTTTGGGCAAAGGATATAGTATTCCTAAATTACTATTCAAAATTGGCCTAGTTTTGTTAGCAGTCTTGTAGTAGGAACTTAAAAAATGGTGTTTTCAAAATAAGAAATTTGAAATTGATAAATATTTTTATACAATTCTATTTAGAACTAAATTACGAAACTTTTTACATTTATGAAAAAAAATACAATACTTTTTACTACTTTTTATGTAGGCCTAAAGTTAAACATTTTCCTTTCGTTACTGAACGTGATTGTTTCTTGAGCTAATAACTTTCTTAATTTTACTTCAATATTTTTTTTTACTTTCATATATGAATTCTTTAAACCTTTATATACAAAAAAGCTATGGACACTTTTGAATTGGTTTAGAATAAACGTATAAAAACATGGTTGAAATACAAAAACTTGGACGATTTTTAACAAATTCGAAGTTTACGGCCATTTTGTGAGCTTGCCGTTAAAGATACAGAAACAAATCAAGAATAAAATTTTGTTTGAACTTTAATTTACTTTTAGCAAAATGCTATTAGTTTTTAAATTCGACTTACGGTTAAGCCATAAACTGACTTTGGAAAAAAGCTTACAATGGGAGAAACGGTCCGGCCGCCATTTTTATTTTATTTAAGGTGTTAAAAATGAAAAATGAAAAAAAATTCCGTATATATACATGGCTCGGCTTAGGAATAAGGAACATTCATGCAAAAAATCATCAAAATCGGTCAAGGCGTTTGGCCTTAGTCGTGAGACAGACACACAGACACACAGACACACAGACATACAGACACACAGACACACAGACGAAATGCCGAACGGTCGAGTTAAAACGGAGACCTCGCTTATGCTCGGTCAACAATTTAGTTGTTTAGTTATTGTTTTTGTTCCTTGTTTTGTGGTTCGGGTTTTTATTTAAATCAGTGTGATTTTGTCGCCACAGTGCTCTTTTATTTGTTTAATTGTTTAAGAAAGTTAAACTTTAAATTTGTTTGACTTACTGACATTCACAAAAATTCAAAATTACTTTACATTAAAGTTACATGAGTTTAAATGTTACATGAAAATATAAAAAGGTAAAGTACAAATTTAAAGATTGTTGGCCACCTAAAAATAGAATACCACAAGGGTTTAAAAAAAGTTTACGTTAAATTTACGTTAAGTTTGAGCCAAAATGCAATCCCATCCAAAATAAACGATAAATTTAAATAAATTAAACTAATTAATTAGTTTATCATTTGCTTCATTTTTTTAGCTCAATGAACATAAAAATCACTGTCACTGTTCGCAAACATAACACTGCTCTATACTAAATAAAACTGGGTTTGTTTCCCCAAAATGGTGTTAGAGAAAATTCTAACAAAGCCTGTTGTTGTTCATGGTAGTACCACCACTCTAGAACCAGCAAAGCTGGTTTTGCATAGAGAGTTATTTCTTCATAAGAATTTTGCAGTTAAATTTACGAAGCGAGTGTTAAAACATGGAGAAACACACGAGGTTTTAGCTACGTGTACACAACTTGAAATGCTTTATTAGTAAAAAAAAAACCTTTGACTTGTCTTTGCGTTTCTGGAAGGTTCTAAACAGCTGTTCGCTGATATGAAATTATACTGCAATCGTAATGCTTGGTTCAGTTGTGCTTCCTTGACGGGTGTCGCAGCTGGTGGCGAAAAGTGCTACTGTTTCAGACATTTGATTGCTGTAGTCGCTAGAACGTTTCAATGTACCAATTTGTTAGGGGTAGAAATTATTAATGGTTATAACAAGGGTTCATAAATTAAGCTGCAGCATCGATGGGGGTTCGGTGGTATTATTTAATTACTTTAATCTCTAAATTACTTCTAATCACAACCTTACCTACATGTATATATATATTATATATAACACTAAATCGAAGTCCAATTACTTATTACTATAATTTAAACATACAAAGATCGAACTCTACAATCTTATTAATCCTAATCATATCCAACTAATTAAGTCCCAAGACAGAGCACTCTAAGTACCAGAATTATTAAACACAATGATATATAAATTAGTTTGCTGCACCTCCAAATTACCACCTTTATGTAACCGTATTGAATGATTATATATTCTATTTGCTCACCTTGTCCCTTCCTCCCTTCAAGGCAAAGGTCTCCCAAGAGCAGCCTATCGACGCCGACGAGCAGAGCTTCCGCTTCCCCCGTGATGTCTCCAAAAGACTAACCCCCTTTTTAGTGTTGAAGTGATTTACTTCACTTAAATTATACGCCATGTGTAAGGAACTAAATTTATATTTGCTCTCTTTGTAATTTACATTTACTAGATGATACATTATGGGAAAATGTTAAGTGTTTTAAAGGATTTTTAATTCATATAGATTATTTCTCTATTTAAGACGTTTATATGGGAACGATTAGGGATGGCTTACACACGTAGCATATCAGTAAGTACGGGCTTTAGTTAAGTTAGGCCTACTTAAATTTCTTATGACATTCTACAAATAAAAAAAATTAAAATAAATGTTTTTCAAGTAAATATTAAAAAAAAGTATAATTAGGACATATATTTTTGATATTCAAATTTGTTTCTTTTAGATTTAAATCGGCGTTATCTTTATATTTATCTTATTTATGGTAATGTGTCTTCACTTCTTAGTACAGTTTTTTATTCTTTAAATAAATACACATTATGAGAGTTGAAAGATAATAACTATACAATCAAGAGGGCAGCCTAATCTGCCACCCTTATAAAAATAAGTTTGAAGCTAGGTTGATTGAATATATTAAAAGTTACCAATATTAAATTGGTGTAATTTCAACAATTATGGTGTTATTATTATTTTAAAACAACAAGTTTTGCAACTTTTTATTTCTAACCAGTTTATCTTCTAAAAGTCACTAATTGATTTAATTTAAGAAATAAAAACAGCATAATTTTATTCTGTGTATACAATTTTACACTAATTTCACGATTCCAAGTTCCAAAATCCTTGAGGATTTTTATGATTCATCCTAAAGAATAAAATGTTTTCCTTTTATAGTATCAAGTCCCAAAATAGTGAAATTTTCAAAATAAGCTATAAATACAACTAACATATTAAAATATTACTTTAAAGTTTGAAAGGTTTGTCAAAATGAGAGGTACTCCACACTGCAAAAAACAATATAAGATTATGCAGTATTTGTAAATAACAAATTTTTAAATCTATAATCTTGGTTATTTTTTTCTTATACTTAGGCCATTAGATATTCAGAATCCAATTAGTGTATTTTGGTGCGGCAGACGAAGATAACCTTATAGGTTTTAATCGCCTTACTTATTTCATGCGTCTTCCGACATCCAAGTATAAATGATAAGAATTAAGATTTAGGTTTGTGCTCATGGATGAAATTCAGGAATCAATATTCAATTCATTTAATCATCCCAATCATTCTCCGAAACCAGGTTAAACATGTTACAGATCCAATATAGCAGGGAACCTGGAATTTGATTCTGCTCCGGATTGGATTTTGAAGATTAAGGAAAGATTGAATCAATTTCTCATATACAATTTTGCGTAGAGGAATATAAAATGTAGTTTAAGTTTGGTATGTAAGATGTTAAAGTAAAATTACATATAGCCAAGTTATAAATCTAGTACTAATAATTGTACAAATAAATAAATAATTAGAATCCACAAAATTTATTTAAAATAGTAATATCTATTTAGTTAGGTTATAATAGATTTATGAACTTTGTGTACTAAAACACTTCTTTAGTTTATTTAATTACAAATTAATCATTATTAATTATGTATGTAGTTTGCTTTATATTATTAGTAAAAAGATCTCAAGTAGTAAGACAGCTTGCAGTAAGTTATATATTTTAATTCAAGAAATTTACTTCAATATGTTTTTTCAGTTAAACATAGATATTCTTTGAATACATATTACTGTTATTTTCGAGGTTATTTTATGTAACATCAATGCCAAATTTGTTTTTTGTTTTTAATAATGTTGTGTAAATATTACTTTTAATTTAGGATCTATGTTTACTTTAATGAGTATTGAAAATAACAATAAAAATGACTAAGATGGAGGTAATAGGCCTATAACAAGATAGTACCAATAAAAGTGTCTCAAAGGAGCCAAGAGAAGAGGTTATGAGAGAGAGAATTTAGTCACTAAGGAATGTTGATTGCAGTTTCATATTGTGTAAATGTATTACGAAAAAACTGCATAATAAAGACATTCTTCCACAGATATTCGTACTACTCAAATGTTGTGTCGAAATATATAACAGTACCGAAGAGACCGGAACCACCGATTGAGCTGATAAAAAAAGAAACAGGCAGAGAGATCTTGGCCAGAACAAAACTCGCTTTTACGGCATAAGTAAGAGGAAAGCCAGTATACAGTAGTACAGGGATAGACTCGACGTACATGGCAGGAAGGTGAAAAGGAGTGGGTCTTCAAGTTGTACATGCCAACTGACTATGGCTGGCGTCATTAAATGGTTGAATTGCAAATATATAGACATTATTTATTATCCGTAGCAAAACTTGAGTTGGGCATGAATTCTTCAACGTGGTGAAGAAGGTGCTGCATATGGCTGCTGGGGTAGTACAGAAATCGGCAAACAAACAGGTTATAGTTGATTCGTAAAAAGGAAGAACTTACTGGCTCGTTAATTTAATTATCCTGCACTTGGTGATTCCGGTACAACGCCTATACAAATTGTATTACTTTTTATCCACAGAAAGAAAAAAAAACAAACAAAAAAACAACCTTAATATATAGAAAGATAATGTTATATTTTAAGTGGTGGTCCACTAACGAAATTCAACATGTGATAATTGTATTTCATAAATCACCAATATCAGCAACGGCAAATGTCTCTCTAAAGTTATTATTAATCTTATCAATAGGGATTCTTAGTGTTCTTATTACAAAATAGTAAAATGTGTACAATATATCAAGATAATTAATAAAATTAGGTTTTAAGTTTCACAATGGCCACAGAAATATATGATAGCACGAAATAACAGTGTTAAAGAAATGTTTTTATATTTATTCAACCTGTAATATTTATTTTTCGCTGTTATTAAAGTGTGAAAAATATGAATTAAAATTTCTTACAATGTATATGCTATTTCTGCAACATAAAGAGACAAATAATTGATTACTAACAAATATTTTGTAACCTAATACATTTTAGTTACAGTATCTGATGAATGTAACTGCAATTTATTCAGAAAAAATGAATTAATAATCTTTAAATTTAATTGTTGATTTTAATTAAACCATTATTTATATAAAAATATTTGCAATTTTAACTATGAAATTTTCCGCTATGCAATTATAATCCCATCGTTAACAATTTGGACCTGAAATAACCAACCAATTTCGTATTATATTATTAGAAGCACGTAATTTATTTATTGACATGCATTAGATTTAATTAATCTATACTAATCTTATAAAGAGATAAAATGTTGTTTTTTTTGTATGTAGGGGGGGGGGGGGTAATCTCTAGAACTACTTAACCGATTGAAAAAATAGTTTCACTAATACGAAGCTACACTGATTTAAATAAAACCCCGAACCACAAAACAAGAAACAAAAACAATAACTAAACAACTAAATTGTAAGTTATGTTCAATACGTTACCCTTATGTACATTACAATGACATGGTCACCATCCTCAGAGGGTTTTAACACACTACTCGGTGTGATTTTGTCGCCACAGTGCTCTTTTATTTGTTTAATAAAAAGCTACACTATCTTTGAGTAACATAGGCTGCTAGAATTAATTTAGATTTTGTTAGAAACGACCAATAAAACAATACATTTAATATTAATTGTTATACTTTCCTTAAAGCCAGAGAGCTAAAATTGAGTACGTTTATTTCTTACAAGATACATAGAAAAAATATCTTAGATTTACATTTTGTATCGTGCTGCTAATGGGTGAAAATGTAGGAACAACCCCTATACAAATTTGGATTGTTATACTTTCTTTAAAGATAGAGAACTGAAAATTTGGCATTTAATAATTTTAAGTGTTTTATATGAAAGATAGAAATAATATAACACGAAATTTAAATAGTTTCATCTATTACGTGAACTGGAGGGTAACAGTCCCTTTACAATAATAATTAATTGTTATACTTCCCATGATTAACACCTTTGTGTCATAAGTGGTAATCTGTTTGCGTTTGCTTCACCGCGGGGGTTGGTGAGCGAAGCGAGCAGGGGGCGGAACAAATAACGAAACATATTAACTATGTATGTTGTATACTATTAAATTATGTTAATATCGTCATACTTGAACTTAATAATACTGTTATAATTTCAAAATTTCAAAGTCTATTCTAGTATACAAAGAGAGTAACCTACCTTCATTGTTTTTGTATGAAGCATTGGCAAGTCTCCGGATCTTTCCATTCCTCAATTTTGGTTTTAAATATATGAATAAAATGACTTAAATTGCAATTAAACTCATAATAATAAGATAAATCATATAATAGGCTATAACATTCAACAAAACTCAATACAATTGATACCAAACTGAGGGTTATACTATTTTACCTGTCTTTGATTGAAATCAGCTGGAGGCTTACATCACATTATTCCACTTTTGCTGTGCAAACATTGAATTACACAGTTGTGTTGTACAAACCTTGTGAATTGCAGCAATGATATTTTAGTACGTTTTACTTATTTTTAGGTTAATGAGACTTACATTATTTTACCAGAATGTGTATTGAAGAATAAATATTGACAATTAATTATATTTTAATTTTGAAGGTTTTACAGCATTTTACAACACAACCGAAATGTAGAAGTTAATATTTTAGCAAAAATGTTAAATTTATATAAATATTACAAATTAAAGGAATTAATACAAATTACATTTACAAATTTTATAAGAAAAGGAGAACCTTACCAAACCCCATTCTACTGCCCGGGCAAAATAAACTCATCCACTAAATACACATTCTCACATGATTACAAAGCTATGAATAGAGGATCAAAATCAAATTTATGATATATTTTACACAAATACAGTTACTCAAATAAAAAAAAAAATTAAAACAGGAAAGTAAAAACAAACGTGAAGTGAACACCGGAGACGGATTGTGAATTCATGGTAATGACAGTTAATTTAAAAGGTAATGGAAATTGCAGGTCTCCTCTTTGTACAAGTACTTTTAGAGCTCTTTTACAATTTACGTTTTTTATCCCAGCAGGGAAAACTACTTGAACCGTAAAACGAGTACTGGGGAATTAATCGTGGCTTAAGAAGGATTTCTCTTATATTAAATTATATGTCAAACACGTGTAAAGCAATTTACGAAATTGAGATTACTTTAGACATTTCTAATTTTAACTATATAAATATTTAGAAAATTAAATTGTTTGCAATTTATAATATCAGTAAAATGTGAACTTCCATCGTTGAATTTTATTTACAATTTCTATTAGTTTAGGTAGCATTACAGTTGATAGTAGAAATAATAGAATATACTGTATTCCATCTTATTTTTCACATTTCTGTGGAATTTAAAAATAAATTGACGTCGAGAATATATTTTGTACGTCAGCAATAAGATAAATTTTATATTTTTACACATATTGCTGTTCTCGACTAAAACTCAAAATGTCGAAAAACGTACATTACGTTTTCCTAGTACTTTGTCGATCAATGTCCATTACACCTTTGACTCTGATCAAACATATCCTGATTTGGTGTAAAGCAAGGTTATATGGTTGATGGCCCAATGACAGGTGATTATTTTGCAGATTAATTATTTTGTGACTTTGTTTATGATTATTGTATTAAATAAGGGCTGAGTACTAAAAATTAAAGCAACAGTTATTAATGGAGGGGTTTTAAACAACTGTCGTTATTTTATTAAAATTTGTTTTCAAATCTATGTGTACACTGTCTATAAGTATTTATTTTTGATAAGACAAATAGAGTAAAAAATGTATCAATTATATTGTTTGTCGCCATTCTGACTACTGTTATAAATTAATATAATGTAAACAACATTAATGTTTAGTATTGTTTACAACACGAAAACTGAAAACTACGTTAAGTTGTTAACATTTTACGAAAATGTATATTTCACAATTTGATATACCTATTTATTAAATATACAGGGTGTCTTGCAACCATATGAACAAACTTTATCACGTTATTCAGCATGTCAAAAGAAACAAAAAATGTAATATAACATGTGTCCTATCTCATTCCGTTTTCGGTCTGTCTGTCTGTGTTTTTTACAAAATACTTAATATTTTTGGAAGTAGAAAAGATATTGAGCTCAAACATTGTACACATATTTGATGCGTAACCTTTTATTATTGTAAAAGGTATTATGTTGTATTATAAGGAAAGTTGTATTATGTTTAAAAAACTGTCTCTTTATTAATAATTAAAATCATGTATTGCATATGTAGGGCTATTAAATACAGACAAACTGAATTACCGGAAAATGATACCTTCCTTTGAATGTTAAATCTACATTATTTAGATTTTAGTAGTAAGACATTAACTACCTAATTTAACTTACTGGATCAAATATGTGCATTTTTTAAACGACTGGACAACTATGTAGATGTAACAACTTCAACAGCTTTCTCAATAGGCTCAACAACATGTAAACGTTAACTCATATGAACGAAGTAATTACATTCACTCAAAGTATTCTAGTGATTTAAAAAACCTTTTGAGATTAACAATTGAACAAATGTTCATCTTTCGTATTTTTAAAATTAGTTAATGTAATTAATTAATCCATTTTAGACTTATACTAATATCACAACTTTTTTATATTGGCTTATTATAATATAATGTTGTAAACACACAATAGGTTTGTACCTTTACAATAAACTAAGATGACTATAATATCATACAATTGGTATCTATCTACCTTCCGTAATCTGTAGTTACCTTATAGAGTCTTATCACTACTATGTACTTAATGGTGCTCAAGATTATAAATTACTAACTAGTAGTTCTGTGAACAGTAGTAGACCTCGCTCGTTGAAATAACAAATGTGGTTTTGAGCTTAGGTTAAAAATAGTGTGCAGTAAGGAAGTAAGCACAAAGTTTAGCCAGTGAAACATTATTTACAATTCCCGCGATTCCGGGATTTCTAGTTCTCGTTTTTATTTCTTTTCTTGAGCTTTAACTGCTAAAGATTTTCTTTTAGAGGCATTGCGTTTTATTTAGGTTAATAATGCGTAAGATAGCTAAAAATATCGCGTTATAGAGGGACAACATACAATTAAATATTTACATACATAAATAACTCAAACTTAACAATGTATCATAAGTTAACTTAAGTTCCATATCATATTCCAATATTAGAAATAATGAAAACAAACGATGTTAAAGCGTCGTGATAGTGATCTCAACCCATGTACTAACAATTCCCACGGTGTCCTCCGGTCATTTTTTGTATGTCCTTTATCGCCGTGAGGTTT
>JAGFPH010005409.1:69297-80566 GCA_018207615.1 Philaenus spumarius | reverse complement strand
TTTTGTCTTTGTAAAAGTCAAATATTAGTCCGTCTTGTCTACAATTTGTCAATGTTTGTCATTATTTCTTTGTAATGTTTTGGTAAATGTTGTCTTTGTAAAAGTCAGATATTAGTCCGTTTTGTCTACAATCGGACACAAGGTCGATGACAAATGTTAAACTCATATACTCGACTAGGTAGTTACTTCTTAACAGCGTCAGCGCAGCCTAATCGGTAGCGTCACAGACTCGGGTAATGGTGGTACCCGGTTCGACTCTCGGAGACATCCAAACTTTTTTCAAAGCATTTATTATTAATTATTACAAAAAAAGCTGGCTGCAAAAAAAAAGAAAAAAAAAGAAAAAAAATGGCGGAAACAAAATGGCGGCGAAAAGTTGGCGAAAATCCCACCACCACACCCACCCCCAGGGTCACGTGACTAAATACGGCTCTCTGATTGGCCCCCCACCCCTCTTGATCTCAGGTGCCCCATCCTCTACTTGCTGACCCTCGGTAGGCTTGAACTTCCGCCTCACTCTGAGGTGAATTTTACTATAGTCTCGACCTTCGCGATGATTCTTTCCCGTAAATGGTTGATGTCACGGATCTATTCAGCATAAACAACATTTGTAATGTAACCCCAAAAGAATAAATCAAGTGCGGTTATGTCCGGGCCATCCCTGCCTATCCATCTTCCCGGAAAGCGAGTGTCCAAGGCCACGCGCACATGGTTAATGTAATGAGATGGGGCGCCATCTTGTGTTATGACGTTGTTCTGTTATAACAGATTCAGTTTGCACAAGCCTTCTGCTGCGGAGTAGCCATTGCACTGCACTGAACGCCTGAAGTAAGCGTTGGCGCTGTTATTCTCAAGGTCAAGCAGACCTGCCAACTGCAGGAACCAAAACTTGGACAGTCGATGAATCAAATGCCACAAACTATACTATACGCGCTATAACTTTTCACTTGGGATTTTTGGAGTTTAATGTGAAAGTGGTATCGGATCGGCAACGTCGCACTGCTGAGACGAGCGGATGTGTCTTATTGCGCTGGCTCACAGGTGCACTTCCTGAGAAGGCTCTTTCGAAATTGCAAATTATTATTTTTTTCTTCTGAGACATGTTTTAATATTTCTTATCATAACATGTTTGGTCATACTTTACTGATAATAAATATCTAAAATTTATTAAAATTGGACAATTATAAGTATTGTTTATAGTTGTATAATGTAATAGTTAAAACATTATTAAAAATTCCAGGTAATTAATTCAACCATGAGTTCCTCTCTTCATGGTAGTCGTTAGACTTTTTTGAACCGAATATAAGTGGTTCAGATTTAATCCATCATTTTGATGATCCATCACGGCAAACAATAATTCTACTCCCTTTCCCAATTGGTACCCCCAGACTACCCTGTACAGTTTCATCAGTCCAACCTGTAGTTATCGTAGTGTTTTTATTAATCCATGTTTCGTCCAAAAATACAGTTTTATTCCAGTCAATATGTTTGGAAGCCCTTATAAAAACGATACCTTGCCAGTGCCACGTCAGGTCTCTCAAGTAGTACCTTACGTTTGTTTATTTTCTTATACTTAAATCCAATTTTCTTTAAAATGTTACGAAGGGATGTGTGTTTTCCCCAAAAAACCCACATTCATTCATACTTTTTAACAGTTTGGGAACAGTTGGAACTTCTTTTCTATTGTAGTAGGAGTATACATTATACATGTCGCCTTATGGCACCGTTGTCAAAATTATCAATATCAGTGGTTGATTTTTGTTTGTTTCTTTTTTTACCTGGTGTTACAGGACTCCCGTCCTCCTTTTTCTCAGCTGTTTTCTCCTGGTTTCCAATATTTACCACTGTTCGTTGACTTATATTACAAGCCTCCGCAACCCGTTTTAAAACTTGATTTACATTTCTTAACGGCCCATTGTTTGTTTTCTCCTGTTGGAAATACCGCACGACGATGAGAACGATCGTCCTAGCCTGACTATTGAGTGCTTTTCTTTGACTGCTCGGCATTACTAAAAACGTCGGCCACAATCGCAAGTCACAAGCACAGTTACATACAACGCGAACTGACCAACAGGAAAATTTCTGAAGCAACAGAACTCTAATTTTTACTTTTTACAATAAGATATTTAATGTCACCAGGTTAAAAACGACATTTTTGAAAGTTTATATTATTTCGAATTAGTTATTTTTTCAATAGTATTTGTTTTATATTTAAATGTTAATTTTTCCGCAAAACGATCACAATATATTTAGTTTTACCCTTTTTCCAGTACTATTAGTTGTCTGATTACAAATATTTTTATATATTATTTCTTGTTAGAAAATTATATTTATGATGCATAGTCATGATGAACTTTTCATTAAGTTTTGAAGAAAAAGTGTAATTTTCTCTAGGAGCCTAGTTGTGAGTCATCGTCCAACCGGATACATGTGATAGGTGGGATGGGGTAGCGAGCCGCCCCGCAGCGTTGCCAAACTGTGCAAGTCCCAAGTGAAAAGTTATCGCGCGCGGTTTATAGAATAGTGTGTGTCACTTTGTTCATATTCTAGGGCAAATTAAAACTACGGAGTTCTTTGTCAGACACTTTAGTTTTAACGTAGGAAATGAAAAAGAAAACATAGTTTAGCCTATTCCGATTTTTCCGAAAATTTCAATTTATAATGGAATTTGCATCTTTAGATTTATAAATACAAAGGTACAGATTAGTACCTTAAACTACGTACATATCTTATTATTTAATTGTTTTAAGCGCTTCCGTCGTAAGCACAATGAAATACAATAAATAAGCACAGTGAAAATAAACGCTTGTTGATTTATTTCCGTATCTTAGATGGAGACTTATGACGTTAAACGTCAAGAATGTCGTCAAATTCCATTAAGAAATGAGCCTTTGTCTACCAAAGAAAAATACCTTTGTCATCGGCCCCACAAGACAGCGTGTATGCCTACTTGATTCTCAACAATATAACGGTGCTTAAATACAACCTTTGTGTGTTGTGGAAGTTACCTCGTTTACATATTTGCTACTCTTTATATCCTTTTTATTGTATAAGAACTAGACAACTAAAAATTTAATCCGGAACAATTTATGAACTCGTGTTCATCGAGTCTCAAACAAAACTCGTTTCCGCTGAGCGAAGCTTTAATACCCGCAGTTAATCACGGGGTTCTTCAGAGGAGAATATTCTTCAAAAGATTCCACAAATCTTTCATAAAGTTAACAAAATTTAGATTCAGATCCAGACCGGATAAAGTAATATCAGAGTGAAACAAAGTATAAAATATTTTCTTTAGTGAATAACTGTTTCACTTCACATTTTCGTTGTTTATAAATTGCTGATTTTCTGAATGTTGAATCTCGATTGGAAGGCATTTGTGGCTTAAGAGACAAGGTTGATAAAATTTGCTATTAAATGGTCTAAAATTCGTAAAAAGTATATATATTTTGTTTATAATTATTTCCTTCCCCGATATACAGCATGTCTAAAAAGCCCTCCCCCCATTTAACTTTGGAACTAGTAGAAATAAATAAATAATCTTCGGGATATGTTTATATGACAAAGGGAAATGAATTTTGGTGTAACCGACCATGTCACCCCTTGCACCAAAACGGTTGGTTCGAGAAGGTAATTCGAAAATCTTAAACACAAACACCCAAATCAAGTGATACCTCACTTTAATGGGCTTGATAAATGAAGAAGACTGGCACAAATTAGTGGGTTGTATCTTAACCCTATCGAAAAGGGCGTCCACTCAAATTTTAAAGGTCCTATGTTAACACAATTTTAATTACGTTACAAACACTATGTTCCGGTAGAAAGGAATGTTCTTTGCATGTTATTCAATAAAATCAGAGGGTCATTCAAAATCTAGTAGCCTACTAAACAAATATTTACGCAATTTGGCTAGTTAAACATCTGTGTTAATAAGATGTTTTCAACTTTGACTGGCCGCCATTTTTGATAGGGTTAAGATAGAGACCTCGAATTTGGTCCACTCTTCGGGGATGCGGAATACTATCCCCCGGAAAACTACCCCCCAGGTGAAACGTGACGTCACGAAATCTGCCAACTATAACCAATATGGAAGCCGTGTCCGCGACTGGAATACTACCCCCCCCCCTAGCAAAAGCGGGTCGCCGGAATACTACCCCCCGGAAAACTACCCCCCCAAGCAGGTTCCTACAATTATACTATTATCGGCAACATACTGTGACTAAACAGTTTAGGTTAGTCCCCTAGTTTTTTTTTTATTCTAATTATATCGAAACTTGAGTGTGCGTGACTGGAAAACTACCCCCCCGATCTCTGACGTCAAAATGACGTAGGAACCTGCTTGGGGGGTAGTTTTCCGGGGGGTAGTATTCCGGCGACCCCACTCTTCTTCATTTATCAAGCCCTTTTAAATGAGGTATCACTTGATGGTGGTTTGTATTTAAGATTTTTGAATTACCCTCTCAACCCCCCATTTGGGGTAAGGGGTGAAATGCTCAGTTACAAAAAAAAAAAAATCATCTCCGTTTGTCATATTAAGATATCCCGAAGCTCGTTTATTTAGTTCCACTTGTTCCAAAGTTAAGGCGGTGGTGGTACTTTTTGGACAACCGGCATACAAACACGTACAAAATAAGAACATAACTGCACAATAAAGTATAAAATAAAATAAAAACCTGTAATATAAAATAAAACTTAACTTAAAAAAATAACAGGTAAGGGAATAAAATATTTGGTAACCTCTAGGTCAAGCCCGTTTTGAGGTTGCAAAAGTAAATTATAATTTACTTATAAAAAGAGTAAAAAAGGATTAATGGGAGCAGTTAAATTTACAATCCTAAATGAAAACATATTATGAGCAAAACGTACAAATAGCGGGTGGACAAATTTAAGACAAATATAAAGACGGAAACCTAAACAAACATATCACAACTAATACAAAGGTTTAACAATAATTATACAAAAGGTTATATATACATAAATACTCAACATTTTACTTTATCTAAATTTTAATTGCACAATACACACTCATACTCTCTTCGCACACTAACTCAAACGTACTTCCAGTCTCTCTTACACAGAAGTCCCCCAAGCATGCAACAAGCTGTCCGCATCTTCCCTGTAGTACAGTCAAAATGGTGTAAAAATTGCCTCACAAATGATTCTTTTTGCATTTTATTGTAAAAAGTGTCTATTTTAACATATTCAAAATCCCCATTTATCCCGGCCCAGGAAATCAGTCAAAATCCAAGATGGCGGTTGACTTTTGTATTTTACATTAAAAAATTTATAACTTTGTTATTTATGATGTTATTTCAATGAAATTTGGCAAAAATGTTTAAAATACAAAGATAAAAGTATAAAAAAATAACCACTGACTTTACTTCATTTTTTCAAAATGGCGACCATTTAAATATTAGGTAATTCGTTTTGAAATATTTAAGTGGCCGCCATTTAAAAAAAGTTGTGCACTCAAAATAGGTATTATTATATACTAAAGCATGCCATTCACATTGTACTTTTGTATTACCTTCATAAGAATCGTTAAATATATTTTTATAATTTTATATATTTTACATTTCGTTATACATATTGTTTATTTACAGGTATAGTTGAGGACCATGGAAGGTGATACGACTTGTATAATTTGCAAGTGATAAACATTTCCTTATTTCCTGTGAATGTCATATCTGGTGTGAAGTTCACAGAAGGGAAAATTGAATTTGTTCGGCGAAAATGTCTTTTATTGTGTATTCTGATGTATAACCATCAAAAACTACAGTTGCTTGCCCATAATTAGCTGTCACAAACGACGCATTTTGCTATATACCTGAATGTACTGTCTTTATGCCTTGGCTGGCGATTCAGTAAGGACCCTCCATCGATCACATAACTCGTATCACCTGCTGTTACAAATGGCTGAGAATTATTTGCAGTAACATGCGCAATCAACGCCCTTGATAGCTTTGGCTTGTCTGCTTTCAACAATACCGTTGGACTTTGAAATAACACAGGAGGAAAGGAGCACAGTTCAAATTTCATTACTTCCGCAAGATCAATTTCCTTCGAAGAAGATGACATAATCAATCTCTGAAATAACAGAGCTGGGTCAATAGTGGCCTCCTCTTTCTTGAACTTAATGAATGGTACAGAAGAAATTGTTTTTGCCTTGTCATTTTTTTTCATTTTACAAGAAAACACCTCCTGGCCCTTCATCTTCTTCACAATGTTCATACCAATGGCTTTAAATGTTTAACACCAGTTACAATGTTTCGCAAAGTTGGATCGTTTGAATCAGGTGAAATCGATCTCAGTAGCTGAAGTATCTTACCTGAATCTTCCTTGTCTCGTTTCTTTCGTGATGCGTCAAATCTTTATGCTGTTCACTAGACTCGTATACAATGTTTGTTAACTTCTGCATTGAGTTATTGTATTCTGAATACACAAGCATTGACAACGTCCAAGTAATTTTTTTGAATTTCGGACATACCACTACCTCTGGTGAGACCTCCATTTGTCTTCATTAAACACTGCTCAATTACCAAATCTGATGGCAATCCCGCCAATATTTTATCAGTACGTCGTATCACATGACCACCTCTATTGAAAACGGCATAGATTTCAGGATGAGTGTTTTGAAGTTCGTGAAGGTAAACTGATTTTGTGTAGTTCGTATGCCCAGATGCTGCAAAAATGGGCAGGGCTTCTGTAAGACCTTCAAGTTGCATTGGAAATGATCCTAAACGATCTGCAGTGATGAGTTTTCGAATGGTAGCTACTGCAGATTGATATTCAAAGAAGGCTGGTCCTTGATGAAGATCTTGGCTCACTCTGCTTAGAATCTAATGCATCACACACTTCTTTCAGATATTCATTGGATTGCTACCTTCCCATTCCATTAGATATGGAAGTCATATATCATATGTCATATGTTTCGAGTAAATTGTCAAAGATGACAGATCTATCTCCTTTATCACTTATAAATGTACAATAATTGTTCCACAAAAGAGGCAGTGAATTTTAGGATTATAAGTTTGTGTGGTCAAGCGACTGGTCCTCTTAACACCTGAAGCACTTGCAACATCTGACTCTGCATTGCATTTTCTATTGTCAGTAAACCTTTTACGACAGTCAATATGTACTCTACACCCTTCAACTGCTACACCATCACTTCCTCTGGTTTGACTGCGTATATTGATGGCACTTGCACCTTGCACCTTTTGCTTGTAACACTGCACTGTCTGTTCCGTAAGTGCCTTTCTTGCAAATTATACAAGTCGTATCACCTTCCATGGTCCTCAACTATACCTGCAAATAAACGATATGTATAACGAAATGTAAAATATATAAAATTATAAAACTATATTTAACGATTCTTATGAAGGTAATACAAAAGTACAATGTAAATGGCATGCTTTAGTTCATAATAATACCTATTTTGAATGCACAACGTTTTTTAAATGTAGGTCATTTAAATATTTCAAGACGAATCACCTAAATATTTAAATTTCCGCCATTTTGAAAAAATGAAGTAAACTCAGTGGTTATTTTTTTATACTTTTATCCTTATATTTTTAACATTTCTGCCAAATTTCATTGAAATAACATCATAAATAACAGGTTTATAAAGTTGTAAACATACAATTAAAAATTTAGCCACCATCTTGGATTTTGACTGATTTCCTGAACCGGGATTAATGGGGATTTTGAGTATGTTAAAATAGACACTTCTCACAGTATAATGCAAAAAGAATCATTTCTGTTGCAATTTTGCCCAGGTCATAATTTATTTTTACTGCACTACTGCTCAATATTAGGAGGATCAAATATTATCAATACAAGTTGACCTTTGGGTGCTGGTTCTCGAAGGCATATCAAAATTAGCGGAAACTTAATTTTTAAATAAGGTTTAAAATATCAAACGTAAAATATGTCTCTCGAGGTTAATATCAAAGTACCCTGCAAGAACCTGGAGTGTTTAAACTTATTTCTCTAACAATAACTATTGCATTACATTAATAATGTCCGTCTTGTGACCTCTTGTCATGGTATTATGTCCACATGTTTCGGAGCCGTAACTCCATCATCTGTTCATATTCACTCTGGTGAGATCGTCGTACATTCAAATGTTACACGTGATATATTCACATAACACTAACACTTAAATTAACACATAAAATAGTCTAGCCAACGAAAATTTGTAGAGGGAAATGGAGGGGAAGTGTTTGATCTATATTTTAATATGGTGCTCCAACGTTGACGACTTAAAGCCGAAAACACAATATTAAAATTAATATTAACATTGGCTTTGCAAACTTATGACCTTTGTGAATTCTTAATGTTCCTTGACCATTTGAACCTGCTTAATGCCTGAACTATCCTGGATTTCAAAAGAAATTTTAACTGTAGATTAGAAACAATATTTAGTTCTAGTAATAATATTTATTCAATAAAACTGTATAGTAGAAATAAAAATGATTGCAAGGTGTTCTTAAAAAGCATACGCCAAATTATATTAGGCCTATATTAAAATTTATTGGTTTTAGATCCATAAACATAATTTATGTAGAAATAATTGTTGGTCATAAAATGGCCTACAAACGATATAAAAGCGTACTATGCCATATAGTCCAGTCAACGAAAATTTGTAGATGGAAATGGAAGGAACACAATTTTTGACTTTGGGACATTGTTTGGACTTGTTAGGAGGTAAACATACTCAAAGTCCCCACTCCTATCAGGTGAGCAGGGTGCAGGGGAGCCTGTAGAAGGTGCCTTTTTAGATTTTTCTCTTATATCTCGAAAACTATGCGTCTTAGTGATAAGACCATTCTATACAAAATTAAAGCTCACAAAATGTTCTGCAAGATTGAATCTATTAATTCTTTCACCATCTCGCGTAGTTTCCGAGATATGCGCGATCAAAATTGGCTTATTTTTTAAAAAGAAAATTTTCCTCTCGTTTTTGCCTTATTTTCCTTATTCATCAGTAGTATGACGATGTAATGATTTAACGTAATATCTTGGGTGAAACACATTCCGTGTATTATAGGCCAGAATATACTTGACTTTTACTGCCCCACACCAACTCAGACCTGTACCACCGAGGACTCCTTTTGAGCACCCTCTTCTTGGAAAATTTCCGAAGCAAATTGTTTCATCTAATTATTTTCCATTTCATCTGAAATGTTAGAGTTTATTGTTATAAATTGTTACGTATTAGATCAAACTAAAAAGCTCAAGTAAGAGGTGTTTAATGAGATTACAGCACATTTGATAAAAACTAGAAAATATCGTTGGCCTAGTAATAACTAATCACTTGAACGGAAACAATTTTTTTTTTACAAATTCTCTTACCCATTGTATGGAAATATTTTTGTGACCGAAATTGTTTTTTTTTTTCTATCAAGTTAAAACATTTACCATCTATAAATCAACACGAGTTAGGATGATTCGGAAGAAGTTATAGTATATAGCTCATCAAGTAATTTTTTTCTAACTTTTCAAAGTAGGAAGGAAATCACTGTGCTCTGAAAAAACTATGCCGAAAAACGATACTTTAATTCTCTTCAAAGTCGGATAAAAATTATAATAATTTATTTATAAACAAATTTATTTACAAACAAATTTATTTATTAACAAGTTCGAATTTATAAACGTGATGCATTAACTAATTATAAATCGAATAAATTTTGGTATAATCAATTATCCGTATCCTTGTATAAGTTAACGACGTATGTAATTTTAAACATCGACCCAAAAATGGCGTCAAAACAGGATAGTTTGCTTTAAAAAAAATATACTGAATCAGTAAAACACTAATATTTTATGAACCGTTGTTCCGATTTTAAAAAGGAAATCAGGTTTGAATTCCCAATAAAATTCTCGACAACATACTAAATTTTCATTAATATTTTCAGTGACTTTATTAGTTCACTGATCATGACTAATCTACTATGATTTCATCCTAGCTACAATATTTTCAAATTTTCCTTATTATTTAAGTAATTTATTATTTCAATTACTTTAATTTCCTATATTGTAGGATTATTGTAAATATGATAATAGACTTATACTAAAAACCTCTTGGTGTAAATTATTTGAAGAACTCTAGACCTGCTATTCCAAAAATAACGTCCTTACATGAATTATGTATTCGTCTCACACTGTGCAGACCATACACTGGCCTGGTCTTTCACAAAGTATTTTTGCAATTTCAAGTACACTTGTTATAGTTAAAAAAACTAAAAAGTTAAAAATAATTTTTCAAATAAGCTTAAAACAATAATAAACGATAAATACTAGCATTATTGTAAAAAAAGCGTTGGGCGCTCGATGTACGAGAAATATGGACAAAGCGCCCCACGCTTTTTTTACAATAATGCTAGTATTTATCTTTTATTATTGTTTTAAGCTTATTTGAAAAATTATTTTTAACTTTTTAGTTTGATATGCTCTAAAAGCGTGTTTTTTAGATTTTTTTAAACTATATTTATTTTTCACTTTTTAGTTCGATGTATTATAAAAGCGTGTTTTTTAGTTTTTTTAAACTATATTTATTTTTTAATTTTTAGTTCGATTAATTATTGAAAAAAAAATTTGTAAGTTCTAGTGAACCACTGAAAAAATAATTAGACGTGGACGGGATTAGAACCCACGATCGGTGAGTCTGGGGATGACGTCAGCGACGACCCGCGCCTTAGACCGCTCGGCCAACGAACGAACTTGCGTAAGAGAGATATACTAACAGATAAGCCACTGGCTTTTAGTCGAAAGGAGAGTTACTTACAAACAAACATACAAACATACAAGTGAAGCTAATATAAAAGCGTGTTAAAAAGAAAGAAAAGAAAGAATGCAGTCGTGGGATAGAAGTGAAAACTGTGATGACTATAAATCTTTGGTTATAATTGTCTAATCCGAAATTGTATCATTATTTTTATATTGTTCCATTTAAAAATGAAATCTAAAAAATAACTTAAACAAGATTGTCTATAGTCAAATAATAATGAAAAAAAAAATTTTTGGTTAGGCCTATACTGAACCAACACGCTTTTCTTTAATGCATTTACATTCATGACCATAGCAGCAAAGTTGTGAGAAAGCACTATGTCCATTTCAGAGGAATTACCAAGTAAACTATTTGAACACAACTTACACAACGAGGAAGCACAATGCCCATTTCATATGTAGCGTGACGTGTCTGAACCAATACAGCTATTGAGTATAATTGAATTTACCAAAGCCTATTTTATTTCGTCGATTTCTTCTTCTT
>JAGFPH010005409.1:28245-40500 GCA_018207615.1 Philaenus spumarius | reverse complement strand
GGTTTCTCCTTAGTACTGCATCTGGCACATCTCCTCATCGTTGAATGTACTGGAAGGTGATTCGCTGATTCCAAGCGAATGCACTTATCTACGTGTGGTTTATGAGTTGTGATTTCCACACATTTTGTTGTTGGAAATTGCCTCGTATTAGTCACAGCAAAAATTCTAGTAGAACATGTCCAAGTACTGCGTACAGGTTTCTCCTTAGTACTGCATCTGGCACATCTCCTCATCGTTGAATGGACTGGAAGGTGATTTGCTGATTCCAAGCGAATACACTTATCTACTTGTGGTTTATGAGTTCAGATTTCCACACTTTTTGTTGTTGGAAATTGCCTCGTATTAGTCACAGCAAAAATTCTAGGAGCTAATAAATCCTGAAAACATTTTCTTCCGAATTCTTTGTTTATCAACTTATTTTCCCCAAGCAACTTATTAATTATAAATGCATTAGTAATGGAGGCGTTGACAAAATGAAAGAATATCCTCAAATACCATTTGCGACTCTTCCTATCGAACGCATAGTTACTTGTGAGTGTCAAAATTGTCTACATAGTTCATATTTTGACTATAGTCTTTGAGAGTTTTAGGGCAATTTATCTCTTTTACAGTACCAGTCTTCTCTTCTCTGTTTACTGAAAACACCTCTGATGGTGTATGGTAATTTGATAGTAGGTGGACTGACTTGTTATCTTTCCATTTTAAAAATGTCAAACCGTCATCACATTGCTTCCAGTCAAAATCACCTCTTCTCAATTCCTTATCGTTTGCAAGAATTGGCAAATTTTTCCTCTTCATATTTACTGTTCTACACGCAAAAATTTTATTTTAATTTAATTGAATGAGCAATGCAGGACTATTAAAAAATTTGTCAATAAACCAACAAATTATTTTTAATAAAGAAATCTTTACACAAGTCAAGTACAACCCGAGTTCCTAGTCCAACTTCTACCGAATCGCCTTGTTTTCCAGTAGAATATATATTTGAAAACTGACATTATAACCGGTTTCGTCGCACAGCATCCATATTTTAAATCTTCTCTTGACAGGTTTGTTTTTGTATATTGTTTTAAGGTACTGCTCCCTTTAAATTTAACCATCGAATCGTCAACAACTAAGTTTTTACCGGGTTTGTAATGTTCAAAATATAATTACAACTTACCGTCGTCAATAGTCAATTGTCGTATAAATTCTTCAAACGACGGCCGTTTCGAATAGTACAGTGCGAGACAGTGGGCCCACAAGACATGTGATTTCATAATAGTAAATTTTTGTTGTGTGTTTTTTATAATTTATTCTGAATGTTTGTGTGTAAATGTGTATATGATGTGTGACAACGGATTAATTCATCCAACAAATTTTAACTTGAAAATGGCAGAATAAGCCGAAACGGCCGTCGTTTGAAGAATTTATACGACAATTGACTATTGACGACGGTAAGTTGTAATTATATTTTATATATAACAATAGTCGGAATGGCGATAAGCATAATTGTAATGTTCCTTGAATGATTGAGTCAGGCTGTCTATCTTGTACAACTTGTCGTAATTTCTTTCTCCTCGGTTTGGTTGTAAGGCCTGTATTACACTATCAAATTTCTTTGTCAAATATCTTAGACGAAAGGATCTCTCTTAGAGAACATTTTACAAATAAATTTGACGTGTGCCAACTTCGATTAAAAATGACATATTACACTATCAAATAATGCATCAAAGAAATTTTATCAAAGATCTTTGATAGTGTAATACAGGACTAAGACATTGTCATTAAAGTGAAGATTACTAAAAATCCACCCAAATCGGTTTACTGTTATTAGGTCACATATGGAGGCATCGTGGAAATCTGGAGCAGACGACCAATAGTCTCTATAACTAGGAAGGAAGCTCTTTCATTCCCATATAAATGTTTATTCCAACAAACAAACGTAGTTCATTCACAGTCACAGGATATATCTACTAGTGCTAGGCTGCTAGGGTGGTCAATGAGTTCATTATGGAAATATAAACTGAACAGTTGCAGTGGTGATTTATTTGGCAAGTTCTTAAGGGGATTCCCTACTGAAAACAGGGGTTTTCTATAATGGGCCTTTTTTAATGATAAACCATTTTTTTTTATATTCATTAGAACCTAAACTTATTTTGCACTTATAGGAATTGATAAAACAAATTTATTTACATAACTTTTTGAGTTTTTTTGTTTTTTTAGGCAATAAATAGGTTTTTAAAAATCTTTTATAACTTCCTACTGAACTAATTTGGCCGTTTGATATCATGTTTTAAAGTATATAAAAAGCACTAACGTTTTGGGTATAGTCATAGTCTTACCATAGATGTTTAGTAGTTATGACCTTACAAAAAATATATATATATATATATATATATAAAATTTGTGATTTACAAATTTAAAAAAAAAACTCTTGTATTTTTCCTAAAGGAATAAAAAATGTTGCATTATAAGCTAAGCTACTAAAAATGTGGTAAAAATTTCATCACTGCAGCTTTGGCAGTTAAAAGCTTATAAGAGCTTTTGTGTAAAACATATCAAAATTGAAAAGTTGCGGGAATAGCAACTAAAGATTCCATTAGTTATTTTAGCAGCCATAGGGAGCACAACCAGTATTTGTAGTGAAGATATGTTTTACTTACATATTGGAGGCATTGAAAGCCCAATAATAAACATTGTTGAATAAAATAAAAAATCTTATTAGTCCAAATAGCAAACATAAAGAAGTTCAACTCGACCAAAAGTAGGTGTGCGCATTGCTTTGAATAAATTTTTTACACTGATATAAAGAACTTTTGTGGCATATGTTATGTTTTTCTTAAACCTTATAAACTATAGAATCAGGAAAAAAGAAAAAATATATATTTATTTGTTAAATGGTCATTTTTCAGTAGAGAATCCCCCTTAACACTGTCAGAAATACCGGACACTGATTCAAATTGTCTATTATTGTTATTGTTTATTTATAGTTTCAATAATAGTTTTATCCCATTGAATAACTTAGTTGTTAACTTGTCTCATCTGGTGTAATTTGTTGTGTATTTAGTGATTCTTACACAATCCGTTTTCTTTCTTTTTGATCATGATTGACAGACCAAAGACTGATCATTTGTATTACGTGATGACTCGGATGAAACAGATGGTAATTAATTTAATGTAAAACTTGACTGATGACTGATGCGGTGTGGATAAATCTTCAAATAGATCGGATAAAGCTTGAGGAGAATAATTAGACTTCCACAAAGTCGGTGAACGAAATGATTCTTCTGCACTTACTTCCTGACAAATACTTGAAACAGGAGTTCCAATATTGGAACTCAAAAGTGGATTGATACCAGATATTACTGATTCTTTTTCTTTTATTTTGTCACTGTCTGAACTTTCTTCACTAGATTCTAGCAACGAAATATCATTTATCTTGGAATATTTTTGATCAGGCCTATATAAAGGATCATCTTCACAATCATCGCTAAATTCACCTTCTGAACCACTATGGATTTCATCCATCGTCTATAACTATATAATCGTGCATCAAAACATCGAGACATTTTATTTTGTAAATAGTTCAAATAAGAAAAATGTTATCTTGAGTGCGTGAACACTAGTTCAACAACAAACAACTTTCTAATCAGGTTCGACTTGACACGCTTCTTTTTAAAATATGTTTAGGTCTTGAAGAAAAACTTTTACATAACTTTTAAAAATAGTATAACACTTGTATTACGTCACTGCACGAAACACCCTAAGAAAACACATTAGCAAGATCGCAAGTGTTGTAAAACTGACTGAAGTTTGTCATGCTACCTAGTAGACATTAAAGAACTATTAACAGCAATAGTTCTTGGAAAATATATCTATAGTTTAGGCTAGGGTTACTTAAACTGGTGGTCAGACTTCATAATAATAATAATAATAGCTTTATTGCCGTTAAACATAATACATGCAATAGGCAACGGTCATATTGAAATAGTGAACAATAGGTCTACATAATTTCATACTACAAGTACATAAATCACAATCCATGAATTAGTCCACAGAATAGAACACCTTTTGCTTAAGCCATTTTTTAATTACATTTTTGAAGGTTTTTTCTGGCAAAGTTCTTATATACAGAGGCAGTTTATTAAATGGCATATACTGTTGGTAATAATAACTCTTATGCGTGTTTTAGATAGTCTTATATACTAGGAGCTATAATATCACATTTGTTTCTAGTATTGTAACCGTGTCTCGCATACTGGTTATTAAATTACAAAATATTTTGTTGGTCATGAATTGTTACAGTATATACAGGGTGTAAAAAAACCTTTCAATACTTTTGGATATGATTCCTCACACAAAAAAAAGAAAAAAGTTCATATAAGCATAGGCCGAAAACGCTTCGTTTTGCAAATATCCGCCATTTTGTTTTTTGTACAAAATAATTCATATCTACAGAACAGTTTGACTGATTGAGTTTAAACTTGGCACGAACTGTACATTTGTGAACTCTCAAAACAATCGGATGAAGGATAATAGATAAGTTAAAGATAATGACAGCAAATGTACATACAATATTGTAGTAT
Source organism: Philaenus spumarius (assembly GCA_018207615.1). NCBI lineage: Eukaryota > Metazoa > Arthropoda > Insecta > Hemiptera > Aphrophoridae > Philaenus > Philaenus spumarius. The sequence goes on along the minus strand of JAGFPH010005409.1, from coordinate 35,932 downwards.
TTACTGTGTTGGTACAGGATCCCGGGTTGAACAACACAATCCCGGGTTATTACACATAACCTATTATCCTTCATACGATTGTTCTGACAGCTACACCTTCCGATAGGGAATCAAAAGCGCAACAAAAAATGTGTCTTGACATTTTTTGTTAAAATGTACAGTTTTTGAGTAATTTAGGTTTGAAATATTCAAACAGCCACCATTTTGAAACGCATGATTGGATTTAATCGCATTTTTCTTTTGAGATGTATCATTGCTAGGTTAAACTTAATGTCTAGTTTGAACTCAATCAGACAATATTTTCTCTGGATATGAAATATTTTGTACAAAAAACAAAATGGAGGATCTCTGGAAAACGAAGCACTTCCGGGCCTATGTTTATAAAACTTATTTTCTTTACTTTTACATGTAGAATGACCTCCCAAAGTTTCTGCATCGTGAATCATCCTGTATATTTTTTAGAAGGAAATTGATATTCCCAGTAAGAAATAGCAACATGAATCGAGATATCTCAAAACACTTTCAACAGAATCAAAAGCAGCCTAGAAAGTGATGGCGATTCTGGGCCGAATCGAATTGTAAAATGTGGAAGAATGAAACACAATAATGACAGAATGAGAAGAACGCTTTAAGACATTATTCTTAGTGATATAAGGAAGACTAGACAACAGCTAGCTGAAGACTTGAAAGATTACGGGGTCACAGTTTCCCAGAGGCCAAGAAAAACAAAAAATAGCCCCTGATATAGCCAAAAAAACATCTGGAGCAGGCAAAAGGTCTTAAGCATTGGATTGCTGACGATGGGAAAGTGGTAAGTAACGTTTCATGTAAATAATAGTAGTATAGGTAATTGTTTACTATTACTTTGGCATAACCAAATCTTCTAACAACGAATTAACTCGTTAAATGTATTAAAGGTCCGGAAAAATAAATTCATCCTAAAAAAATGAAAAAAAGTAGCCTGAAGTTCTAACTTATAGTAAGTTTCAAGCAAATGTTCCCGTATTGAGATATGTTATATATTTATATAATCTAACAATTTATTAACATAATTCAAGGGACGGAAAAAGAAATACGAATGAGTAACTTACTTTAAAAGTCGTCATCTGATGAAGAGCTAGTGTCGCTTGTTGACGGTTCATCACACGCTACTGGAGATTTACTTTCGTCGATGTATGTCCATTGTGACATGTTTATTTGACTATTTCAGTCCATTAGTGATAAAGGTTATTGTTTACTATTTGTTGGGTCGGTTTATTTGAAATATACTGGGACTAGAAACAGTAGGCCTACCATAAGTTAAAAACTTCGGGTTATTTTTATTTTTTTGTTTATTTTTTTAGGGTGAATTTTATTTTTCCGGGTTTTTATTAATGTTAATTTGTCGTTACAATACATAAATACGAAACATATCTCAATACGGAAAAATTTGGTTCTGACAAAGTAACAGTAAATAATTACCGTACTATTGTAGATACTACAATATAGTAGATTTTTACCTAGGCCTAGGCCCTAATGCCGCAGCACTTATCATACAACTTACTGCTAGTCCCGTACTGCTAGGTTTACATTCTGTAAAAATATAACTTATTTCAGACCTCTCGGTATGTTAGAAGATGGTCAGGCGTAGCTGTGTCGGGCAAACAGTAAGGCTAACAACAGACGAGACACCGGTGTACGGTACACTAGTGTACGGGACACTAAATGTACTATCAATCAAATGTCTGTCAACAGATGAGACACTGAGTAGCGCGCTACCAGATTCTATGGCTCTACGGTGTCTCTCCCCGCGAGAAGCTGGGACACCGGACAGTGTCCCGTACACCGGTGTCTCGTCTGTTGTTAGCCTAAAACACCTCGCACACGCGATAGTATGGAGTAGTATTGTTCAAAGAACCTGGAAGGGTTTTTGTATTGTCGAGAGCATTATGAAATCTGAACAGTATTTAGAAGAAAAAACCAGGTGTGCTTATGACCTTATGTGAGAAGTGTAAACTTAACTATTTTAACTCAACTTACAAAATGAGGAAGCACAATTTCAATTTCAGAGGTATTACCAAGTAAACTGTATACTCTGCTATATACACATGTGTACTATAAATAGTAGAGTGTGACGGAAAAATGCGTGACTGTAACATTTGATTCTTTGGACGGGGTATAGAAGTTTACACTTCGAAAACAGTTACCTCAAGCTCTCTAGGTCAAGAATGGTTTCCGGATGGAGTATTCGTCCTTGTCGTAATGGTAAACCAGGAGCTAAGTGTTCTGCCATGGCCTGGGAACAGTCCTGACACGAACCCATTACAAAACTTGTGGGCAGTTGTGAAAAAGGAAATGCGCAAAACCAACATTACAACGAAAGTGGAGCTTATAGAAATTCTTATGCAAAATTTGTGCCGTTATTTAAATAGCGCGCCGGTATTTCAATCAGAAATGCACCATCGTTAAACCAAACTGCTTCCCTGCCCAATACACTGAACGCCTACGGCACCTAGCGGATAGAAGACGTAACTCAGAAACAGCTGATTGTTAACATTGCACAGCGCATTCGTAGATAAAGGCAAGAAATGCGAGCCTCCGTTAGTCATTCCCTTTGTAAATCAACCTTGAACTGTAGAGACCCTCGTTCAGCCACCGACATAAAAGGACTTGAAAACCGCATGGCGACGTGAACCTTTGCAAAATGCGAAGTGATACGTAAATTAGTAAATTTTAAATCTAAAATAGTCTTTCGAGAGTGCGATAAATAAATGAAAAAGACCAGTTACGTCGCGAAGGTCATTCGCGAACGCCGAGCTTCGTTTCTTTAGTTAAACATGTGAATACGTTTAAACTCTGACATCATTTATTGCCAGGTAACCTTTTAAACCATTTCTTAATTATTTTTACCATCTGAGATGATATATTAATTTGTAATGTTGTAAATTTTAACTATAATTATATATCTGCAGTTACAGAATAATTTTGTTAATCCATATGTAAATTTAACCTACACAGCCATTTCTTTAACCAAAGATACAGCCTATAAGCCTTCAGCAAATTTCAGTTTAAAATATAGTTGCCTTTTGTGCTAAATAAAGGAGAAACATGTTAGTAGAGCCATAGTCTCTGTTCAGATTTTACTGTTATTAATTTTATAAAACAATATGTTACCATACAGTTTCTTGCACGAACAAACGTTCAGTTTCTTGCACAATATTACAATTCTGTTTTGCACATGCTTTTTTTTGCACTTAACCTTTTGGTTCTGAAACTAAAATTATGTTGTATTTTGTTTCATAGTTTACAACTGGTTCAACAATGAGTCACAAAATTGAATAGACTTAACCTTTTTTTGAAAATTTGTGCCTTCAGAAGAACTATGAGTGTAAAAATCCAAATTGTGAAACATCAGTGAATATTAATGGATAATATAATATATATAATTTAAAAATAGTAATTACATGTTTAAATATTAGAATTAATGAAGGCTGTCTTATGACAAAAGAAAAATACAAAGATAATTTAATAAAAGCTGTATGTAAATTTTGTTTAGTTAAATAACTTGGAAGGGACCGCTAGCAAATTTTGGAACTACATTCCCCCAGGGATTTCATTTTAAAAATCTAAAAGTTTTTTTACTTATTATATGAGAGACGTCTCACTAAATTATTAAACGCCATTATTTTTATTATTTAATTTCACTTAGTATTAAGGTTGGCCAACAAAACAAGAGTTATTAATAAATCCATGGTACTATATGTTTAATTTTGTAATGTTGTGAAAAAGTAATAAATAGTAATAAATCTTGTATTATAAATTAGGAGGGTTTTTCTAATTTTACTTTAGGGGAGGGATCTTTTAAATATAATCAAAATCAATATTGTAAATGTAAACTTTTCTTAAACTTTCTTTTAATTATAACTAAGGGCATATAAATTTTTATCTTTTACTTAAGGGCATATAGATTTTTTTTTTAATATCAGCTTTACAGTTAAAGTAATAAGCAAACTGTTTGTTATACGAATTGTATTTATTATATTTCCTGTAAATAGCTAACTCAGGTGCACAATATCAACTTTAAATAAGGTAAGGTTACAGATCTATTGCTGTACTTGGTAAATCTTCATTTCTTGTAGGATTGTATGCACCATCTTCGTCTTAGCCCAGCACGCATCCCAAATTGTTGTCATAATTTCTTTAAAGGTGGTACAAATTTGTATCACAATGAAGAAATTTACAATAAGTGCTCAAGCCTTATACATATAACTATATACTCTGCTATATACACGTGTATACTATATATAATAGAGCGTGACGGAAAATGCTTGACGGTAAAAACCGAGTCACCGCCCGCAAAAGCTTTTGGACGCGGTGCGCCTATAGAGTTTTTACTTCAATAAAAAGTTTGGCGCAGCCTCTTTTTCTGTTGTTATATGTCTAGGTGGTACATTAAACTCAATGTTGAAAGCAATTAAATATATTGTACAGAGTGTCGCAAAAAACCTTAGTGGGCTTCACAGGATCGAATTGTATACATTGAAATAAATTAAAAATGTTCCGCAACCTTTTTTCGAATTCGGCTTGGTTTAGTCGCAATCCGCCATTTTGTTTTTTTTTTACAAAAACTCACTGTAACTCCAGAAATAGTTAAGACATTGAGTTCAAATTTGGTATAAGCATTTGTACGTTACGATTTACAGGTGTGCCAAACACCAAGAATTTATGTTCATAATTTTCAAAACGGCTGTCGTTACAAATTTTTAAAGTGGAATATCTTGAAAACCACCGACTTTACAAAAAATGTAAAAGAGACATTATATTATATAAATTAAACTACTATGTAAATTAAAGTTGTATAACCTAACAACTATAACGTACGATATACTGGGTTATTTAACCTAAAGTATGCATAACCTACTGAAGTAAATTATAAAGTTAGAAGTAGACTACTGTACAGATAGGTTTAATTAACATTCGCCTTGTCTAAACACCCTCTTTGCCTTAGTATTATGCACTGCATTAAAATACAGTCATGTCTTGCTTTTGTAAAATACAAGGTAGTATAGATTATACTTATATAGTGATAATGGATTAAAGAAGTTTCAGAAATTCTGAATATACAGTAGTTTGAACAATATACCAACGCTACTATTATTGCTTACAATATAATGTTACAATTGCTCCCAAATCGATTTCGTAAATTTAATTTTTTACAACATTTTCTAAGATGGAGGAGTGAAAACAAAATTTACGAAATCGATTTGGAAGCAATTTTTTAGGTCAATCACTTTGAAATAAACATTTTTTGTCTCTTGAAATTTTTTCTAAAAACTCTTCCTTTTCGAGATATCGCAACTTTATGTCGATTTATTTCAACACGTTTAGGGCCGCCATTTTGTTTAGGGTGAACCTTTTTCAGCCCCCGCTCTCGTTTAAGTTTTTTTTCTGCCCCCTTGTCCCCCCCCCCCCCCCCCCGAAGTGGTAGCGGCCCATTGAAATTGTGGTAGTGTACCAAGTTATGTAGTTCCATCTGTAACGGATACAAAAATATTAACCCGTTCCGGGACATTTCACCACCACTGTATTTTATAATAATTTACTACTAAAAGTACAAGGAAAAAATCAAATATAAAATAATGTGATTCATTTCAAATAATTATTGCCCAACCTATTCATTACTAGTACACAGGACTATGGATTTACTAACACCTAACCGGAAACTTCCACAGCTACCTTTACTCCATTGATTGACGGTGGGAAAAATCGAAATCATGTGACGGCTCCCAAACACAGTTTTACCGTAAATGATTGGAAAACATATTATTCATTAGTTTATCACAAAACGTTTTCGAAAATTATGCAACATTAGGAAATAAGGAAGAGGATGGTATTTTTAGAAATATTTTCGGAGATGTCCTGAAAACTACAATCAATAAAAACACCAGTTTTAACATAAACATTGTGCTAGAAGTAACTATTACTCGGGCCCGAATGTTCAAAATATTTCAGAAATCCTTTAAAATGTCGATCACTAACTGTAATAAACGGTACCAGGAACTGGCACATACTTTCTCACAAACACATTTAAATTATTAAACAGATTCACTGTGACTTGTAGGATGGGGTAGGAGAGTTTTTTTATTAAAGCTGGAGATTAACTAATAAATATTATTATTATTATCTAGAGAGAAAACTATTCAATCGATTTCAAACAAATTTGCACCAAACACGTCAATTAGGTCTTTATAGATGCACGTAAAAAGGTTTTGAAAAATTTTGAAAAACAACCCGCTTTATGGCCAAAAAACCCCCAAAAATCAGTTATTATTATTATTATTAGCTAAACGAGAATTTTTAGAAAGATGCGGGTTTTTGTATATGGTAGGGCACATTAAAGGCTACAAATAAAAAAAATTTGATCAAAATCGTTTGAGCCGTTTTCTTATAAAAAAATAATAACAGATTTTTTGGGGGTTTTTTGGCCAAAAAGGGGGTTGTTTTTTAAAAAATTTCAAAACAATTTTTCGTGCATCTATGCAGGCCTACTGGACATGTCTGGTGCAAATTTGGTTGAAACCAATCGAATAGTTTTCTCTCTAGCTTTGTATATTTTTATTAAAGTTGGAGATTAACTAATAAATATTATTATTATTATCTAGAGAGAAAACTATTCGATCGATTTCGAAAAAATTTGCGCCAAACACGTCAATTAGGTCTTTATAGATGCACGTAAAAAGGTTTTGAAAATTTTTTAAAAACAACCCCCTTTATGACCAAAAAACACCCAAAAATGAGTTATTATTATTATTATTAGCTAAACGAGAATTTTTAGAAAGATACGGGTTTTTGCATATAAAAGGTTACATTAAAGGCTACAAATAAGCCAAATTTGATCAAAATCGTTAAAGCCGTTTTTTTTATAAAAAAATAATAACAGATTTTTGGGGGTTTTTTTGGCCAAAAAGGGGGTTGTTTTTCAAAATTGTTCAAAACCCTTTTTCGTGCATCTATACAGGCGTACTGGACATGTCTGGTGCAAATTTGGTTGAAATCGATAGAATAGTTTTCTCTCTAGCTTTGTATACAGACAGACATAAAGACATACATACAGACATACAGACATACATACAGACATACAGACAGACATTTTGTAAAAACCACTTTTTTGGACTCAGGGGGTCCCAAAACGGATATTTCCACAAAAATCTCAACATCGATTTTTTTTGCGATCACTATACTTTCTCTATACTATAGTATAGTGAGAAAGTAAAAGAGTAAAGTTGTGTTAAAATAGTTTACTTGGTAATATTTCTGAAATATACATTATACTTCCTCAATTTCTAAATTGTGTTATTTTTATCTTGTCACATTCAAAATTGAAATCTAAAAAAATAAAAATAACATAAACAAGGTTGTCTACATTCATGACAGTTTTCACTTCTGTCCTCTATATTACAAGAGGAATGTGTAACACATTAGGATATTTATAACACGAATTAAACTATGGACTTAATTACCATCACTTAAACCGGAATGCACAATGCAGCTCCTCCACACTTCTTTAGTTCATTAGGGCTACAGCTCTTGTCCTTAATGACGTTCTTTCCTAAATAAAAAATAGGTTTTGTGTAGGTTCCTCACTAAGTGGCTATTTATTGATCTATGAATTAACTGCTACTGGTTATTTTAGACGCTTGTATTGACT
>JAGFPH010005409.1:0-22694 GCA_018207615.1 Philaenus spumarius | reverse complement strand
AAGCCAGAAAGGATAAATCGTAAAACTATGTACATACATTATTTTTATTGTCATCAGTAAATACATAGACGGTTTATTTAGTAGTACGGTTTATTTTTCAACATGCTTTCTTTCTAGTCAATAGACAATATCTGCTTACTACAAGTTACAAGTATTGGCTTTTCATACATTTTTCATTTCAATCGTTGTTATTGCGTGATTGATATACATTTTCCTTGGAAAATAGTTAAAAATGCATTCAAAATGGCTAAAAATAAAACCGTGTTAATAGCTCAAATAGCCCCCAGAGAAGCTCTAAAACATGAGTATTCCACACCCCAGACTCACGGAAAGGGGCGTAATTTAGAAGTTCGGCCAAGGCGTAAATAGATGCTTATCCGGCCCTGAATTCGAATGAATACATTGATAACTTAATTTTCAACCGAGTCGGTAAACTTATTTATAATGCACGGCTTTGGGTCGATAGTAATCTGATTTTGATAGAGCGATTGTATACAAATGTTGCTTCTGTAATTGGGTCGTGAACCTGCTGCTGCAGCACTGAACGGATGAAATTCGTGTTGCTAATAGCTTTTTAATTTGTTAGGCGACTATGCTGTACATTAAAAGTGGAAGGAGCAATTTACTTTCAATCGATAAGTTTAGTTTTAAACTATTTCCTTCTTGATTTAGAACAAATCCGTGTCAATCGAATTCATTGCTAAAGTTTTTATTATAATTCAATATTATAAATTGTTATAGTTAGATATATATTTCAAATCAATTCATCAAATTAAAAACACTCGCAGCATACTCTTTTTTTATGCCTATCGCCAGTAGTAATTTTGAAATAAAGAAAACTAAATAAATAAAAATTATTATATTTACCTTCGTATTTCCGTCGTGTGACTTCCTTTATATATTATGGCAACGCGTTTCGGAATCTATGTTCCATCGTCTGGCTTCTCTGAAGATCAGGTCGTCATATACTACATTAAAAACACTTCACAAACACAAACACACATGTCATTTAACAAAAACATATATTGATGCGAGGAATCGGTTCGCACCGTTGGAAGGTTGACCAACTACAACCTACAACCTTAGTAGTTGGTCAACCTTCCAACGGTGCGCACCGATTCCTCGCATCAATGTATGTTTTTGTTAAATGACATGTGTGTTTGTGTTTGTGAAGTGTTTTTAATGTAGTATATGACGACCTGATCTTCAGAGAAGCCAGACGATGGAACATAGATTCCGAAACGCGTTGCCATAATATATAAAGGAAGTCACACGACGGAAATACGAAGGTAAATATAATAATTTTTACTTTAAGTAGTGACTTGGATACTGATACACAATGTCTAAATAAATAGATACAATCTGTGTTACCGGTGAATACAGAACTTACAAGAGGCGCAACGCCCATGTTAAAGATTCAGCCTGGTTTTATTTGAATCTGGCAAGATCTGGAAAGCTTAGCGCGGCACCCGCTAGGTAGCGATAGCACTACCGTCGTCAGCCAGCCAGGAGGATTGATGAGCCACAGGCGGGTAGCTCTTTTTCTGCGCGTACTTTTAAGTTCGCGCTCCCCTCTATTTATTAGTCCTTTGTTTCAATCTGCTGACCATACAATTACTAAAATAACAAAATCAAAACCAAATTCAAATCGAACCTCACAAAAGAAATGTTGTAGGTGCAAAAAAAGCACTCAGTATGAGTGTATGACATGTCCAGAACATCCGGGACTTTGTGTAGTCGTTTGTTTTGACAATTGCCACAGAGTTCAATAAATTATGATTATAGTAGGGTTGTAAATTTGTGTAAATATATATTCTTAATTATTTATAATAGTTTTTATTTGATATTAAAGAAAAGTGTAGACAAACATAACGTTTTGTAAGTGTGCGTCGGGTGGAGCCGGGCGCGGTGTGCGCAGGGAGTACCGGTACTCCCGAAATTAAAAATGAAAAAAAAGTGAATTTGAAGATGGAAACCAACAAATAACATCTAAATTCAATAAAAAGACCTCAAGGTAAGGTTTCAACAACTACAAATTTTAGCATATGGGGTACATAATGGGCATTTTTGGCAGTGAACGTGTTAAAACCGTGTTTAGAAATTTTGTTTTACTAAAATAAACCTAAAACATTGAGAAATATGCAAAAATGGAAAATTTTAGTTATAAAATGTATACAATTTCTTTCGATACACCCTGATATTTTTAGGTATCGAAACATGAACTTGCGATATATCGAAAACACGGTATATCAACATTTCCAAAAAAATTTTATTCACTAATCAGGGTAACTTAAATAGAGCATTGTCATAGTAAAAAAGTATACTGGGTTCAAAACTCCGTCATTGTGTATCTTTTCATTTGTAATTTAGCCGTTTCATTAGTTGGCTTTTTTATGGATTTCCTTCATAATGTTCTCCCTCTTGAAAACATAATCTCAAAATTGATAATCTTAATTCCCCCGCAGGAAAGATACTTTCCTTTGGTTGGTATTGGTAATATAATATAGAGAAGGTAGGAAAATATAGATGGTTGTAATATATAGAGAAGAGAAGAAAATATTAATAGCATAGAACGTCTGGGAGGTGCTGCTATCTGGTAGCTAATAAAGTAACTAGAATTTCAGTTTCGAAGGCTATCTTTAATTTACTATGTAAAGAAAGTTTACAAAACATAGTTACAACATTGCAATGTTTTTTTAGTTCCTTTACTTATTACAAATAGGCTTATTACAAATATTAGTATAGGCTTCTTACTTCCTTTCCCACACAGCATTGAATCCTGTACCTTTACACCGTCAATGAATTTGTCGATAAAGTAGTAGTCTGTATAATCTTGTCTATCGGCGCGCTTTGTTAAGAAAACGGTACACCGCATCGCTAACGTAATAAATAAAATGTTTAAAAGAATAATAATTGCACAATAATATACATTTCAAATTTGAAAATTTATATTTTTTATTTATTTTATTATAATTTTTTTAAATAATATAATTTTTTTTTTCATCATTGGTGGTGGCCTTTTTTTGGTGGCGGCCCATAGGCATTGCCTAGTTTGCATAGGCCTTAGTCCGGCCCTGTTACAGTATTTCACTTCTTGAGGAGGTTGCCCTTTCCGCTATATTGAATCTGATTCTAATAAGAGCAATGCTACAGAATAAGTAATTTCTTTCCGTTATTTCGTGGAATAAATTAAAAAATTGGTTTCGTTTTCAAGTACTGACATATGCGGATGTTGATTGCCGAATACATTTTCAAAGCCCGTTAATTGTTTTCATAAACGTATGGTATAAATAGTAAACTTTATTAACTTTTTACTCAGTTGCAAAAAGAGACATTGCAAAAAACCTTAGCAATCAACACCCACAATCTATTTTACTTTAAGAAAAAAATACAGCTTTCGTTTTTTGACGAAAATAACACAAAAATAATGCTTAAAAGTGAAGATATGGTCAGGTTATTTTAACATTGAAATTGGTAGCCAACTTCGCCATTTTGAATTTAGGGACCCGAGCCTTAACTTGTATATTTAACTGAAGAAAGCACAATACGTATTACTAAAGGTTTTGCCATTGTTTGACAGAACTTTGTTATATTAATTTAATTATATCTTTCACTTCACAACATTGTTTTGACAATACAGTATGTGTGTTTCTTGTTTCAGATATATCGATCGCCCAGTGGGTTCTGTGTATAATATCATCGTAGTCGCCTACAGTAAAGGAGAAAGCAAGTACATACATCTGACCATACGGGTTACAGAGTATAATAAATTCTCTCCGTACTTCCGAACGCAAAATTACAAGTAAGATTAATAAATAGTGAATAAAAGCTAGAAGTAGCTAAGTCTAAGGTTGTTTTAAGCAATTGCAAGATTTGAGTTATTAAAGTTGGTTGGACTAGTCTAAGCCTAGATCTTGTTAGACTTTTCCGGACGGCTTAGCACATGCTTAAAAAGGAGGTGAATAAAGAGAGACTTCTAGCTTTAGAGGTTAGGACAAGCTAACAAAATTCGTAGCCTAGTCCAGGGCATGCTAGCTTTTTAGTCAGTCGTTATTTGTCTTCCGAAATGGCGGCATTTATGCATGTGTTTCAATAAAATGCCTTAAAAAAATTGTATTTAAAAAAAAAACGTATATGTATATTCTTAAGCACGTACATGTAGCGTATATACATGTACATGTCAATGTATGCACACGGAACATGTCCCTGTAAAAATCATGCTTACTTTTATTAATATTATTATTTATTTATAACTCAAGGTAAGCGGGAAGGATTGTGACTAGATTCAAATAGGTTACATGTTAAAATAACTTAATCCCCCAGCAACAGTGACATCAGTCTGAGTTGCAACGTCAGAAAATTTTTTTCTTTTCATTTTTGATTTGCATTTTTTGCAATTCATCTGTTGCAGCAACACTTTACGTTGGAGCTGCGGAAGAGACAAATATGTAGTTTCTTCTGTTTCGTGTTCAAACACATTTTTATAGCTTTTCCTTATAGTAGCTGCCATTTGTGATCGTGTTGATGTGCACGATTTTGATGTACTATTTTAAAATTCCATGTAATCAGTTGGTTTATTCAATTCATCCTCCTTATCAGGTTGTGTACCGTCGCTGAAGCCTCCCGGGTTTTTGCAGAAAGTATTATTTTCGTTGCTGCTGAATAGTTCATACAGTTCCGCCTCCCAAGTATTGATCTTGATTTTTCTGTTTCCAGTATAACTCTCATCGTTTTTGTTTTCTTAATGCTGGATTTTATGTTGCTCAGCAATTTTTTTAACTGGAGTTCAGTTACATCTTTTCCCACGACGAAGGAATATTCGTGAGCCACAGCCTTCCATGTAGCATTAGTGGTTCTAAAGGTAAGTGTACCTTTGTATAGAAAATAGTAAACTTTCGACAAATCGCACTTTAAGAAGGCACTGCACTCAGCCAGCCGCTCGAGGTTGGCTTTTAACATAGGAATTTAGTAAATAACTAATGAGCTTGACTTGTGAGAAAGTAACTTAGATAAAATAAAACCTGAACACAAAATCTCACAATAAATACGTTTACTAACCTCAAACGCGTTTCAACGACAATGTCGCCATCCTCAGTGATGCACGGGCTACAGTAACCAAACTATAACTATTGTTAGTAGATGTCGAAACTGCTTTGAAATTCACGAAATTCGATGTGAAAACCAGTGTTCGTACTGATATAAAGAAAAAATTAGAAGTAAAGAAAGAAAAAACACGTAAATTTACACCAACTTCAAATGTAAAATATGGTAGAATAGTAAAAGAACTAAAGAAGAAAGACGTGCATTACCTAAAGGCGGATAAAGGTAATGCAATTGTAATAATGGATAAAAGTGAATATACTGGAATTGTTACAGAAATGTTCGCGGACGGACCCTATAAAGTGCAAAATAAAAACCCAATCATAAAGTTCACAAAGAGCGCAAATGAAACTTTGAAAAATTGTAAAAGTTTGGTAGATAATAATCTTCGAAGAAAACTGACAGTTTCAAATCCAGTTTTACCGAGATTATATTGTTTGCCAAAAATACACAAAGAAGGAAAGAAGATGCGGCCTATAGTGTCAGGAATCAACTCACCAACCTATCTAATTTCTAAATGGTTAGTGTCACGCCTCCAAGAACTTACTCCTCCTCCTTCATTTGCCGTAAAGAACACTTATGGATTTGTGAAAGCGTTCAAAATATTTCATTAACGCCTAGTGAATATTTGGTATCGTTCGATGTAGTGTCGCTTTACCCAAGTGTTCCAGTGTCCGAGACGATAGAAATGATTAAGGAGTGGCTAGTTTGTAACAATTTAAGTGATTGTGAGGTTGGTGAATTTTTACTACTTATAAATTTGTGCATGTGTCAAAATAACTTCCAGTTTAATAACAAGTTTTATGTTCAAAATGAAGGTACCGCGATGGGAAACCCTTTGTCTAGTTTTATTGCTAACTTTTTTATGAGCTCATTTGAAATAAATGCTAAAAATTAAATGAAGTACTTTCCGCGAGTATAGGTTCGTTATGTGGATGATATTTTCGCAGTATTTGATAAAAACGAAAATCTTGATCAATTTTGTGATGCTCATTAGTTATAATTTGGTTACTGTAGCCCGTGCATCACTGAGGATGGCGACATTGTCGTTGAAACGCGTTTGAGGTTAGTAAACGTATTTATTGTGAGATTTTGTGTTCAGGTTTTATTTTATCTATAGGAATTTAGTTTAAATCGGCATTATACGATGTATAACACCTTAAACAAAGTAAATCTTTACTATCAAATCATAGAATTACATACCCCATTGCTTATAAACCTATTAAAAAATAATTATTTGTATAAATGAATTTTTAATTATTAAGAGAAAGAAGTAGGTTTTCCATAAGAGGAAGGTATAATTTTACTGACTTTTGATGAGAAATAAAAGTTCAATGTGACTATCGATGTTGTTGAAAATTATATAGTTTTAAAGTACGTTTCTTTAATAATGTTTCTGTAGAGATAAAAAAGTCGTTTTCTCCTAAAATATATTTTTTCATCACTCCGTACCGAAAGTAGCTACTTTCGATGTCAGCTGGTAGCAACGAAAACGATCGTTTCCCAAGCTCTAATTTAGAGCAAGGGAAAAACGATCAGCTGATTTTCCCTTGCTCTAAATTTGTTTTCCCTTGCTCTCAATTAGTTTTCCATTTGCCCGCTACGCGCTCTGACGTCGCTTTGCCGTTTATTCTTACAATTTATATCAGCTGTTCTTATTGTTCAACAATGTAAACCGAAAACAGGAATAGGTATAAATGAGTTTTGCTGTGTTGTTATTATAGCGCATGTTTAAAAAATAGTTTGCATTTTACTGAGGTTTCTTCTTCAGCATTGTGTGTATTTTTGCGTCGTGATGAAAAGTATCGTTCATAACTTGTACCGAAAGTGATTTTCCGGCACTTGCTCCAATTATTCCCGTACTCGGCTTCGCCTCGTACGTGAAACTTGGGCGCGCACCGGAAAGTGCCACTTTCGGTACTAGTAATGAAATATACTATTTCAAGATTTTCCAGTATCTTACATTATTAATCGCTATAGCGATGGGCAAGAAGTTCGCCGTGTTTCCAGTAGAGCGCACTAGTGTTGTGTCGATGCGCAGAAGTAGTTTTTAAAACAGAGTACGCATTTAAAACTTACCTTGTTTGTCTTTCGCAATTTCGGTCAATTCGACCATCATCGAGACATTACAGTAGAAGCGTTAACACACATAACACAACACTAGCACAAACATAAGTTTCACACCGGTGGAAAGCGTTAAAAGAATAGTATTGTTCAATAACACGTAGTTACGTTCGATGACGTGCACGTCCTACTACTCATAAGTAACGAGTTACGCACCGCCTGTAGATACATTGAAAAATACTATTTCCGTACACAAACTTACATTTGTTTGACAAAAAGAAAACTTTTTGGGTTTTCTCTATTGAATTTAATAGCACAATTTTTAACCTTTTCAATCAATACATTTTTATGTTCAAGGTTATGTTGCGCTTCCACCATATCTATAATAATATTATAAAGAGGTAAAGTTTGTTTTTTTGTTTGTTTGTTTGTAAGTAGGGGGTAACCTCTGGCACTACTGAACCGATTGAAAAAATAGTTTTGCTAATAAAAAGCTACACGATCCCTGAGTAACATAGGCTATAATTCATTTCGATAAAACCTTTTTTTATTTCAATATTTGTAAATTTAGCCGGAAAAAATTCTTAGGTTAGGCCTAGAATGATAAACCAACACATGTATTTACCTTTATTACCATAGCAACCAATTGAATAAAATAACAGATAATATAGCTGTTTGCTCCAATATTTCAATTAACAGCTGATTTCAAAATTCGAAGCAATTATTTTAGTATTTCTAGCTTTTAGGTAAGGGTTTTAAAGTGTAGACCTGAGCCTTGCTGGTTCTTTTAACCATTATTATAACTGCTGTTATATAATATAAGAAATAATTTAATCTGAACATTTAACATTATTTGTCATCTTAGTTTTAAGGTTATTAATTAATCCTACACCTTTATTATAAATAAAACATAATATATATTTTTGGAAGGTTCCATTGGGGGTTGGCGTGCGGAGCACGCAGAGGTCTCCCCTAGTTTCCAATAAATTTACAAAAATACTAGAAGATGCATAAGTCTTCAACCAAAATGAAAAAATTATTTTTGAACAACTTGAATAATATATTTGTATAAACTACAAAATGAAATAAAGTTTAATTAATTTACATCTAAAATTATAGATATCCGCTAGCAACTACGGGGCAGTGGGAACTGGAGGTTTACAGATGTAACCCTGACTGTGTGTGTGAGTATGCGTTACAGTATGTGTATGCAGTCTAAACAATCGAGTAGTAGAGTGACTAGATAAAATACAGGTCTTTTAACTAAACAACTTTCTTCAGGTTTCGTCGCATTCAGGAATGACAGGATTAGAAAGAAGTAGACGTACTACGTGTCAGTAGTCAGTAGTACTAGTCATTTTGACCATAGGCGCCGGGAGGTTTGAATACAGGAGGGTGCAACAACACCGGTTGTCTGGAATACCTCCCCCTCCAGAAAAAAGGGGGAGTCCGGTGAATTTTCAAAAAATGAACCTCTTAAAACGTGTTTTAAACCATCATAACATCACAAGAAACCTTTCAAGTTTTTCTCTACGAAAGGTCCACTAATTTAATCACAACTCTCTCTACAACTGACTTAGGCCCTTCTTTCTCGGGGCGAGAGAGAATCGGAAGCGAGAGAGACTCGAACTCGAAGTAGAACGAGCGTCATGCGTCTTATGTGATATATCCTCCGCTCACGGGGGATTTTTCTCGCATTTCATTTCAATTTCTTCAACCAAGAAGGTACAAAACTTTCTTCTTCAAAAGTTTTTAAAATGAGCAGTTTATGATGACGAAGATATTATGTTTCATTTGTACCGACCGACGGATGAAAAGAAGGACTCATAGAATACGGATGCCTAGAACGGAACTATCATTTCGGCTGTTTGTTGCGGTAAAATATTTGCAGAAGAGGGATGTCTATAGAATGGCCTAGACTTATAACTTTCTACTATTGTAGATTTTCTTTTGATATCGAATTGGTACAAAGAAAATAAGAAAAAAGGAAAAGAAGATACCAGATAACCCTCAAGTAAATTAGTGGTTTTAATAATACCTGATATTCTATACAATCAATGGCTTAAATAATTTTTTAATCAGAATTTTTTTTTCATTATGTATAATAAAACTATGCAACTATAATTATATTAAAGAAAAAATGTAATGAAATGAGATACTTAGTTGACAAATTTACTTACTTGGCTTCCATGCTTTATCTGTATATTCCTTCCTAGAGTTTATTCCTGGATGGTATGATTATATAACAAAGGGGGGTTTTTCAACTTTTCCCACAAATTTAACTAAACACCTCCATGGTCAACAAGACACAACTCATCGTTTCAAGCGTCACTCTCGATTTTTCCGTTCTCAACAGTCCGCACAGTTCGAGTCTCTCTCGCTTCGAGTTCGCGTCTCTCTTGCTTCGATTCCTTCCCGCCCCGTGAGCGGAGGGCCATACATATTGACAAACAGACCTTAAGGACATTACCACTTAGAACATGAACATAACACACTATCACAGCCATCGCAGGAAACGAGTGCAGATTAATGATAAACTAGTTGATCAATAAGTTTGGACAGAAGCCAAGAAGGTTGAAGTATTTGTTTGAAAAATAACGGATTACAAGTTTTTATGTATCATAAATAATATAAAAACTTGTATGTATCATAACAATAAATGTTGTGATCTAGGTGCTCGTAATATTGCTCTTAATGTGTTTGGTTCAATACAAAATATTTTGTAAAAAGCACTTGTGGTTATTTTATTTTCCTAAAGTAAATTTGTCTTTATTTTTCGAGCTAGGGGGGTGAAACTGCACCGTCTTGCACCTATCTCCCGGCGCCCATGATTTTGACCCAAAACGTATCAAATGTTTGTTATCCTTTTCGTAATTCCGCGTCTCTTTTGTTCTTTCTTTCTTTTTCTTTGGTCCCGATTTGTGCTTATAACTCATTATTTTCCAACGTTAACTGGCACTGTGTTTTGTATGAAGGAAAATTTAATTAAACTTGATCAACTTTATCACTAACTAATACGGAATAAAACGAAACGTAACTCAAATGTAACGTTAATCGAGAAACGAACAAAACAATAAGAATAACACAAAAACAAGCATAGCGCAAACGCAAACCACAAGCGCGCAGTGCACAGACAGCTGACTGACCGAAAGTAAGAAAGGGGGAAGAGAAGAACTGTAAACAACAAAAGTGTTCCCATACCGATAAGACGGGTAACAAGGGTGTGGGATGGGATGGCGTGTGCATATGTCTCATAGCTCTCACCGCACATAGCGTTTCAGCCGGAGTTTTAACTTCGTACATTTTGTATGGCTAAATATAAATACTATATGAGAGCCCGTGCCCGATGTCTGTTCCGGCCAACATTATTAAACAATTCATTGTTGTTCTTCTTTAAGCCCGGGCACCTAGTTTCAGACTTGGCTGACATGGTCTCTCGGCGGCCCTGACCGTAGTTTCCTGCGAAGCTCTGCTTTGCTAAGGTCAGTCGTTGAAAGTGACTAGCGTGGATCTAAGGAATGAATGTTTTTCTCATGACCAACTATACATTCTCGACTAAGCTCTCCTTATAACCTGGTAATTTTTTAGCCAGAGCGACAAACAAAGGATGTTGTCTACAAAGAAGTTTTAGCAAAACAAACACAACCTGTAAAAGTTTTATCACTAGAGTCAGTAAGGGAGTTACCTTATAAATGTAAAATGTTTAAAGACGTAAGCCGATCAAAACTATTTAGATCTATGCATTCTCACATTAATTACGTATCCGGGTGATGTGCAACGTCCAGCTATGGTTGAAAAAGAAGATACCGTGACGAAGACTATTGACGGGCAGCCAGTGAACAATAAATACCAAAATAATTGGAAATACATGTAATAACTCACTTTCGTGAAATAAAATGAGAGAAAAATGTTACAATTATGTAAAATAGCGATGCACGGGTATTCATCTAGTAGGCCTACATTATAAAATCTCGTAATAATCTTTTTAACTATAGTCATAGTTATTTTTTTGTAATTTCAAATGATTACTTTATAGTAATTAGCAACCGTATGCTATGAACCGAATCGTTCATTTAAATTGTATATATTAAATGAATACAAATCTGAGGGCACACTTTATTAAAATTATTAGAAAAAATACAATCCAAATTTGCTTGCCATTACTGAAAAACTTTTGAGATCTTAAGTTTACATTTACTTTTATAATATAAGAAAAATTTAGAAATAACTAAAAGGACATAAAAAATGTGTGATTATAAAATTTACAATAAACTTTCTTCACAATAAACGAACTTACTTAAATACATGTTGGTTCAAAAGTCTACATTGGTTGGAATGATACATGATAATGTTTCCCTCTCACATAACTTGTGTGCAGTTTGTGAGTGCTTCAATTTGATTGCACTTTGAGTGCTCTTGATTTTAGTTTCACTTGATAGATTTTACTTAAATATTTTCATCAGGTGTGTTGCCTACTTTATACATTTGAAATTTGCGACTGCTGGACACCCTGTGATCGACCTCGCCTTATATATAGATGACACAAACTGCAAATCACTGAACTTATTGATGGATGGAGCCTTGCCTTGTTACAAGCTTCAGTAGAGCCTACTCGGGAATAAATCTCCCAGTTATTCGATCTTCTTTCTATGCATATCGTCACACAAGTCACACTCCATCTGGGTATGTCCTTTTCTAAAAATGTTTGAGTGATAACGATGCCCTATTTTTTTGTTTAAAGATAAAAGAAGTGTGTTAGCCAAAATGTAATTTCTATTTCGGTATGTACAACCGTTAATAATATTTTTACATGTTTCTTTGTCCACTTTATTTGTTAGAAAATAATACAGAATGCTTGCGGATTCATGGGCATTTAGTTCTCCTTCGGTTTCGTCCCATAAGAAACAATGGCTTCGTGTGATAGTATAATGCTGAGGCTTTTAAAGAAGGGCAAAGCAAAACGGCTTGTAGATCCATTGTAAATAGTGAAGTTTTGTTATCTGTACTCGCCTCGTCATTGTCTTTTTTGCTCCCATGCCTTGTCATTCCTTGAAATGTGCTGTCTGAATTCTTCTTCTGACAATTTCCCAGTTTTAAGAGCACAGCAAGTGTCACACTGTTCTTTTTGCTCCCATGCCTTGTCGTTCCTTGAAATGTGCTGTCTGAATTCTTCTTCTGACAATTTCCCAGTTTTAAGAGCACAGCAAGTGTCACACTGTTCTTTTTGCTCCCATGCCTTGTCATTCCTTGAAATGTGCTGTCTGAATTCTTCTTCTGACAATTTCTCAGTTTTAAGAGCACAGCAAGTGTCACACTGTTCTTTTTGGTGCTAAACCGTGTATGTAAAGTTCCTTAGCGTTTGTTAAAGAGACCAGGCTGATCATCATAAGGCTTTAACACAAAGCAGTTTGTATATGGGTTAACTTCACAGAGAGTATCTTTATCTGAAATAAAATCAATAGTCTTAAGGTACGTTATGATTGAAGCGACTGTTACTTTGCATTATTCAAATGGTCCTGTTGTCGTTGGAGCGATTATCGCTAGAGTCGCTAGCGTCTGGTCCTGGAGCAGATTTAATCGCGATTATTACTCAGTGAACAAAATCTTTGTTATTTTTTGAAAGGTGTCTCATTAAAAACATAAAAAAAGGATAATAACAGATTATCTTATAAGACTGATGTGTTGAAATACTATAATTGAACAGAATTTATATTGTATTAAATTCTGTAATTTGAAATATTATGTGTAAAAAAAGGGGTTAACCCATTTCAAAGGAATCAATTTTGTATATACAATTGTGTGGCGCAGCAGATGATTTTCGGATTACAATCTCCTAGAGATTAAAAACTTTAAAATTATACATAAAATGTTTTTATTACTTTTAATAAGCAAATTTAATTGACTTAAACTAATTATTTATTTTATTTTGTAAATTATTTTTTTACACATTTTTATAAAAATGTCTATAGGATGAATTGATTAATTTTAAATAAGTTTTAAAATCAAAAGTATGTAACAAAATTTAAACTACATTCAAGTTATAATACATTTCTTTGAGATGTGATTTAAAATTGATTTTCTTTCTTTACTAGGCACCTCATTGGTACCTCTGGTATTTAAGGTAGTATAGTATAATATAATTATACTAGCTGACCCATGCGAATATTTGTGTGTTTGTGATAAGATTTGTGTGATAGATTACACTTGCATGTAGAATGTAAACAATCTAACTAACAGCTGCTATGTTAGTTAAACAGTTGTTATAATTCATCGCGCCTTTCATTAGGAATCATATGAACTTTCATATGAAAGTTTTTTAATCTATTTTTTTAACGAAAACATAAATTTTAAGCTATTTTTCGGCAATAGCGGGGAACATAAGCTTTAAAATTATGTTTGAATCATTAATGTTGATGAATAATTAAGGAAGATATGGAATTGCCTCCAAAAAACACATTTGGGAAATAATATATAAAGATATATACAGAATGTAAAGTAAGTCCTGATACACCTCGATATAATTTAAATGGATTTATATATCAACGTAAAACCTCTACATAACTATTATAACACTTTTTTCTGGTGTTTAAGAGGGTTTAAAAAGGTAGAAAACATTTGCGAAGGGTGGGGGGGGGGGGTTAAAGGGGACAACTTTAATTTTTTAAATGGCAACCCCTATCTTGTGTCTTATCATTATAAAGCCCTTTAAAAACTATGAACTTCTGTGGTAAAAAAATAAAAATCAACTAACGTATTCGTTCGCTACGCTCAGAAATTGTATTTTGTAAGTTATTTTTTTAACTTTATATTATTTCAAAGATGAAAAAAGATATACAAAATCTGATCTATGGACTGTTATTATTTTACTGTTAGGTGGAAACATAGAAAACCTATTTAAATTATTATATCGAAGTGTACCAGGACTTATTTTACACTCTGTATATTACTATAGTATACGTACGTATAGGCTCATAATAACGTCCAGTAAGGCCGGCCACACACTGCAGCAGTCAAGGCGAGGCAAGGCAACGTAAGACAAATCGCTCGAATTGCCTTGTCGCAAAGCGAACACACACAGCAGAAGGCGAGGCAAGTCAAGACACCAAAGTTTTGGCGTGGTTTCACAGTTCAGTACAGAGCGGTGGAAGTCACGCGACTTTGCGCATGCGCGGAACGCTTAGACTAAATGACTTTCGACGAAACATATGCCGGGTCCACACCAAACCAACAAAAGAAAAACAAAACAGCAACTCAATGTTTCCCAACATTTTTGAAACAAAAGCGAAACATTTCGGCAACAATTTTGTTTTGTTCGTGTTTTCAACAACTTTTTGTTTTCCCGTCGCCTGGCGGTAAAGATCAAAATGTTGCTGTTTTGTTTGTGTTTCTGGCAACTTTGTTGGTCTAGTGTGTACGCTCTCCACAGGAAGAAAACAAAACTTAAAATTTGTGGTTCAGTTTGTCTCGTGCTGTGTGCAAAATGACTTCATCGGGAAAAGCAATAAAATGGAGTGTTGAAAATACATGTAAATTAATCGAACTTTATAGAGAAAGTAAATTGTTATGGGATGCCCGACACCCTGATTATAAAAATCGTTATAAAAAGGCAGACGCCTTAAAGGAAATAGGAATATTGTGTAATGTTTCTTCAGAGGAAGTAGACAGAAAGATAAAAAACATCAATACCCAGTACCAAAGAGAATACAGAAATTATCAGTTATTGAAAAAATCCGGAGCTGGTAAAACTTTCGTTTCGAAGTGGTTTGGTTATTCACTATTAAGTTTCTTAAAAGATAAAAACAAGCCAAGACCAAGTGGGAATATAGGCGGATTATCGAATACACAGGTAGATATTTATTTATTTATTTTTATTTATTAGATATAAAATTTACATATATTTATGCATTATTTATTTACTTATATTTATTCATTATACATTCTATCATTTTATCCTTAAAAATCAGTACTTTTGCTCAATAGATTAACAAAATTTTAACTGCCATGGAACTTGACCTTGCTCAGACATAAAATATTCAGCAAATTCTTTTCTTATTTCCATAGCTTCTACAGATGATTTTCTTGCAGTCTGTTGTAGATTAAAAAACGACTGTAAAGTTTGTTGATCTTTTCTCCATGCGCCATTTTCTAGTGTACCACTATCAATATGTTCTACATCAAAGCTGTTTGGTGGATTATATTTATTTTTCGACAAGACACACCTTAGATAATTATGCAAACAAATGCATGCCAAAGTCACTTTTTCTACCTTTTCTGGTTGTAACAGCATTGGTTTGCGAAACACTCGAAACACAGACGCTAAAATGCCAAACACATTTTCAACTATTCTTCGAGCACGTGAAATTCGGTAATTGAAGACACGTTCTATTGACCCCTTATCTTGATGGCCGCTATATGGTTTCATAATGCATGGTTTAAGGGGGAAAGCATCATCTGCGACTAAAACATAAGGACTTTCTTTGTCCCTTCCAAGAAGAACACGTTTTTGTGGCAAATTTAGTTTTCCTTCAACCAATAGTTTGTAAAATGGCGTATTTTTAAAAACACCTCCGTCAGAGATTCGTCCTTGACAACCAACGTTTGCATACAGAAAATTATAATTTGCGTCAACAACAGCAAAAAGAACTACACTGAATGTTCCTTTATAGTTAAAAAATTCACTGCCACTGAATGTAGGTGCCTCGATTACAATGTGCTTTCCGTCCATTGCGCCTATGCAATGTGGAAAGTGCCAAATCTTGTTGAAATCATCGCTAACTTTTTCCCATTCCTCTTCACTTTTAGGAGTCTGAAATAAAATACAAATTAAATTTAATTGAAAGTTCTTATTATATATTTTTTTAATATACATTTTTTTAATATATTTTTATGCAGTTTTTAATAACATACATTCTTTACTTTACAGGAAAGTGATGATTCAGACAGTGATGAAGAGGCAAAAGAATCCGAAACAAATGACGATGATACCGCTAGCGTCAGCCAGAGTACAAGTAATATGGGAGAATTACAAGAAAACTACGAAGATTTGCAGGCTCAAAAGGAAATTACTGATAAAAACACCAAAAGCTTAAAAGCAAAATCTACCACACCAAAGAAAAGAGTTCTAACCACTAGTGAGAAGCAAAATGCAGAAGTTTATGGAATGCTACAAGAAGTATATAAAAAAAATCAGCAAGGAACATCTGTACAACCCGATGATTTTGATATATTTGGTGAGCTAGTTGCTAGAAAAGTGCGAAAACTTCGTACTCCTTATGCGCAAGCTACTGTGCAGCATTTGATCAATGATCTTCTCTACAAAGCAGAAATAGGAGAATATGACCAACCAAAAAACACAGAAACTCAAGAGCAATTGACACCGTTCCTTCATTTTCGATCTCCAATTGCAGTTCACACTAGTTCTACAGATACAAGCAACCACAATTATATGAGTCCAGATTATTCAAACCCACCCAGCGTTCCAACCTACGAGATACTGACTAGTCCGTCTTGCTCATCGAATCAACATACCACCCAGATTGATGAATCCTGGCCAGCTACGCGGATAACAACAAATGAATCAGCTCAGTCATACATGTAATTTTCAGATACATTCCAAATAAAAGTTATTTTAAAAAAATCAGTTTATTTTTTAACAGCTACCTATTAATAATGTTAAATTTTACCTTGACATATGTATTTAGGGCACTTATGAGAGCATCGCAGGTTTCTGGAATTATTACTGATATTGCCTGTTTGGATACTTTGAAAAGATACATCAGACTCTGGTAATACTCCCCAGTTGCCAAAAATCTTAAAGTAATCACTAAACGTTCTGTTACACTAATGGCATTTCGAAAATTTGTATTTTTCTTGTGTATCGAGGGTCCAATGATTTCTATTAGATTTTCAAGATCAGTACTGGTCATTCTTAAAAAGTTTTTGAAGCTGCATCGCATTTCTCCACTAATACCTCTATCGTCTTTTCTTAAATCTTCCAATAGTTCCTCAACATAGTTTTTTTGTCGGTTCTTCAAGCTCGGCCTAACCCAAAAACGTTTTTTCTTTTTTTGGTTTAGGAATAGAAAACCAGCTGCCATAATAAATAATTCATTGTTCCTTTGTAATTCCAAATTTCGAGCTCGCCACATTTTCTATCGGGATCACAAAGTTGACTGATTTTTGTTTTCATATGTGGACAGCAGTTGACAATTAGTTCCTGTTTTCGAAAACTTGCAGTTTTGTTGTGTTGCTGATTTGTTGGAGTTTTTGTTTTGTTGGTTTGGTGTGGACCCGGCATTAAGGCCGGCCACACACTGCAACAGTCGAGGCGAGGCGAGGCAAGGCATTTTGACTAAAGGCGTCTTGAGCGACAGAGAAAGCATAGGCGCTTACGGAGCACCATACACTGCAAGAGACGAGGCGAGGCGAGGCGAGGCGGAAAGGCGCCTTTAGTCAAAAAGCGAAGTAGACAACAATTATGTTTCGTCGAAAGTCATTTAGTCAAAGCGTTCCGCGCATGCGCAAAGTCACGCGACTTCCACCGCTCTGTACTTTCTGTACTGAACTGTGAAACCACGCCAAAACTTTGGTGTCTTGACTTGCCTCGCCTTCTGCTGTGTGTGTTCGCTTTGCGACAAGGCAATTCGAGCGACTTGTCTTACGTTGCCTTGCCTCGCCGTGACTGCTGCAGTGTGTGGCCGGCCTAATTGTTGTCTGCTTCGCTTTTTGACTAAAGGCGCCTTTCCGCCTAGCCTCGCCTCGTCTCTTGCAGTGTATGGTGCTCCGTAAGCGCCTATGCTTTCTCTGTCCCTCAAGACGCCTTTAGTCAAAATGACTCGCCTCGACTGTTGCAGTGTGTGGCCGGCCTAAAAACCTAGTAACACTACAATATGAAAAAGAACTGTTAAAACGATGGTTCATATTGTGTTCGAGGCCCTGTAAGTTTATAGCTAAGTTACTATAAGTTTTATGTTACTAGGAATATTGGAATTCGATGATTGCTTTAAAGCCAGCTCCTGAGCTCCAGCAGCAAATTGATTCGCCTGAACCTCATAATCTTGTTTTCTGAAAATAAAACAATTATATTATTAGGATTGTGAAGAGACGCAACTTTAATGTGTGCAATTTTACCTAGTTGGTTAAATAAATATAGTCTACATTAAGAAAAAGGAGGAGTATTTTTTTGGAAATTAGTCTTTGGTTCAACTTGTAGGGTTAATAGGTAGGCCTTGAACAAATTGTAATAAAAAAAAGTTGAATTTAACAAGCCAAATTGTTACAGGCCTACAAAATTTAAAGTGTTTGGCTATTCTAATTTTGGACTAGTTATTTGGAGTCCATAAATTCACTTGAAAATTAATTACAAATTTTAGTTTAAGGTAGCTATTTGCAATGAAAACCACGTAAATCGATACCCTTAAACATGCGTAGGCCTAACCACAAATCATGTTTGATAAAATAATGTGAATTACGAGGTTTTCGTTCTAATACTTTCTGCTCTAACCTTTATACTTGGTTTTCACATCTAGTTGTTGCGTGTCAGAGATAAAATTCCGAAATATTGATTAGTATTATAACTTTAAGATAAATAAATAGAAGTAGGCCTATACTTACTTAGTGATGGTAAGTGTAAAGCCCGCTTCACACGTTGCAATTTGGTTGTACAATCTGGGTTGTACAACCAAATTGTACAATCAGATTTTAGGTTGTATTTCTGTTTACACGCTACAATCAATTGTTACAATTGTGGTTGTACCAAGTGATTGATACAATTTGGTTGTAGATTGAATTTCTGTTCACACGCTACAATTTATTGCTCAAACTATTCTTAAAAAGGTAAAAAAACTATAATTATTCCTTGGTAAACCTCAGTTGTGACTTGTGATCACTATAGAGGAGGTGCTGTTGTGGTCGCTTTACGCAATTTGTTTGGTGAGACAAGCGAGAAAGGGACGACAGAAACCCAGGAGCAAGCGGTGCCGGCCTTGGCTTCTTAATATACAGTATATTCCTTCCTGTATACTGTGCGTAATTTACAGATTTTCTTGGTAACAGCGGTCTTATCAGCCGTAGGGTCAAACTCTTAGAACTTTTCAATTAATTAAGCGTATGCGAGATCTTTTTTGGACCTGTCACAATAATCCTTATTAGTCACTTGCCAAAGACAAGGGAAATTTCGATAAAGTTCTATAAATCCTACTAAGAATTCCCGAGAATCCGTCATGGTCTTCTTCACCTGCAACAAACATGGTCACCTCTTCAAACAACTGCAGTCTGATTGTGGGAAGGATCGTCACTGTTTTGAGTGTTTTGGTTGGACGGGAGATTGGAAGCCCGTTTACACGTTGCAACCTGTTCTTACAATCTCGTCACATTGTACAATCGATTGCATGATTGATCAAAATTTTCACCAGTCTTGCAATCTTCCAATCGTACAATTAATTGTAACAATCTCTCGTTTACACGTTACAATCTGATTGTACAATTTGGTTGTACAACCCAGATTGTACAACCAAATTGCAACGTGTGAAGCGGGCTTAAAGGTTAACTGTCTAAAACTGCTGAAAATAATTAAAAAAACGTATAACAAAAGTCACAGTTTATACGTGGTTTCCTCACTTAACATTGTTTCCTAGCAATATACGTAGTTTCCTTTTGAAGTGATAACTTCTATTGGCCCGTTGAGCACTTTCGCTTGACTATGTTTCTGAAATCTCGCGTCACGCAACTTTTTGCGTAGGCACAAGTCAGAGCGTGCAGAGGGAATATTTAATACATTTACATTCATTACCATAGCAGTCAAATTAACACATAATAATTAGTTAATATAATATAACAGCTGATTTCGCCCATCATCTGTAATTCTTAAACAAAACCCAGAGTAGATTATTCTTTGGGGTTATGTTTACAACTTCAATCATTATAATTTCTTGTGAAGTTGATTTTTTAAATATTAGTTATTATAAAACTAATGTATGTAGGCTAATACGTTATAATATTTGCTTTGAGGTTATAAACTGTATATAAAAACAACCTTTTATCATCAATATATTCGTTTATACAAATTTAAAGAAGAGATTGTTTAACTTCGGAAACATTCTACATTTTTGTATAACAATTTGATGATTAATTTCTGCACTTTATTATTAACAACTTCTAAATCATTTGATCTGTCAATATGAAATAAAAAGTAATTAAAATAGGCCTATAATATTGTTAAATTTCTTTAAATATATAACAACCGATATAAGTACACAATTTTAACAAACAGGCGTAGTTAAAAATCCCCGTAGCCATAGAAGTTATCACTTAAAACGTGTGGTCTAAAGCACCCCCAATTTCAATTTGTTTCTCTCTAGAGAGTAGAGAGCAGCAGAAAAGTAAATTACCTCCTATTGGCTTATTAATAGTTGAGATACAAGGTTTTCAACCTAATGATGCGATAAAAGTTTTTTTGAGATACGAGGTTTTCATTCTAAGCCGACGATATAAGATTGCGTCGAAGTTAAACAACGTATTGCCACGCACAAACCTCCCTCTTATTTTTTTCTCTATTTTTACTTTAAAATTTTTATTGATCAGAATTTCCGTCGTAGGCCATTTTGAGACTTTTTCAAAAATCTGATTCCTGTTAATAAATTTGAATTGAATGAAAACAAAATAAAATTTTAAGGGTTTTTATAAAATAACAATACTGCAACAGAACGAACTCTGTTATTGTAAGCGTAGTTAGTACGAAGACTGGCCCTAAGGAGCGCTACGTTCACAATTATATAAAAGCTCTCACAGACGGAACACATAAGCCTGTATGATATATTGCGCTGCTTATCTTTAACTTACATTGGTCTTAATGTGATTTAATGAATATATAATTACATACATTTTGGACAGGCTTGACTTAATACGTTGAGCCTCAAAAAACAATTTTACAAAAGTGGGGCGTGGTCCCTAGAAAAGTAATTATTCACGAAAACAAATAATTTCAGAAAAGCGCTGCCTTATTAATTTGTCCAGCGATTACGATGTGTGATAGCCAGATGCTGTTGTAAAGTTTACCAAAGGTCTAATGGTAAATCAGGCTTGTGTATTTTTGGTTGGCCTTTCAATCGAGGAGCTTGATGGTTAATGGACTTTAACCGACGTATGTCTTGAAGAGATAACAAAGTCTTGCTATTAGATAAAGTTTTATTGTAGGTCGAGGTTGGATCCTTTGGTATACAAACAATATCGTTGTCCTTAAAGAAATTGTAAACCTTACCATTATATTCTGATTGGTCGAGTACGACCATTGAGTTGCTCTTATCCGCTATGGTTAACATTGCAATTGAAGTAGCCTAGATAGTTTGTTTTTAATTCCCGCTGTTAACTGTCTGTCAATATCGACTTTGAGACTGTTGTGGCATTATTTATTTGCAACAGTTTTATTTAAAACTTTATTCAGTTTATTATTTAAAATGACTCTAGCTGTAGTCTGCGTTTCCATTGTACGTAAGATTTTAATAGCCGATTCAGCATTAATGACTTCGTTTTAATCAGTAAAAGATTTCATTTTTAAGATATTTCGTGTTTTTTATTTTGAAACTTGCAATATTTAATACAATTTACTTTGTTGAGTAGAACTTATTTCTATATAACTAACAAAATTAATGTTTCTTTGTCCTCCATAGACTCAAAAACTATTCGACCGATTTTGCTAAAAATTTCATATATTTTCCATATTAATGTCACGAGTGTTAGACATTACAATTACTACAGTATTAGGGGATAAAATGGGGTTGCTACCCATATGCAATAAGTATAAATTGAACTAACTTCCTTCAAGATACAAAACTCAAACTGTGTGCATTGCAGTGATATAAAAAACCATTTACAATTCGATTACTCGAGTCAAAAGGATGACATGGGATAACTACCCTTGAAATTAAATAATCATTTATACACTTAGTTTTACTATACATATGATCAAAAACTATTCAACTATTTGCACATGTTAATTAGCACCAGGATTGATTGAAGAATATGGACACTACAATCAAACAAGGCCGAAGCCAGGAAAACTTTTCGGTGGGGGGGGGGTCAGGTCAGGACCGGGGATTTGAATTTAAACCCTTTTAACACGTTCACTGCTAAGGACGAACATGTGAGCTTGACACTGAACACTATGAGAAGCGGCCAACGCACAGTGCATTGCACGCCAACCCCCGTATTGGGAGTATTTTCAATACACAGAGCATTGGGTTCTTCGCACGCCAACCCCCGTATTGGGAGTATTTTTAATACACAGAGCATTGCGTGCTTCTCACGCCAACCCCCGTATTAAGAGTATTTTCAATACACAATGCACTGCGAGCTTCTCACGCCAACCCCCGTATTGGGAGTATTTTCAATACACAAAGCATTGCGTGCTTCGCACGCCAACCCCCGTATTGGGAGTATTTTCAGTACACAATGCACTGCGTGCTTCTCACGCCAACCTCCGTATTAGGAGAATTTTCAATACACAATGCACTGCGTGCTTCTCACGCCAACCC
>JAGFPH010005408.1:74292-97589 GCA_018207615.1 Philaenus spumarius | reverse complement strand
TGCTTCATTCATGTAATTTGATGATGTATTAAGGTTGTTATGGCATACCGACAAAAAAATGGCCTAGAGAAATAATATATGTGATATTACAGAGCCTGTTATTAAGCCTAAAACCCCAGTTACAACTACAACTCAGGATACAACTAGGCCTGCAACTCCGAATATAACTGTTATTATTACATCTGTAGATACAGTACAGTCTCGCTAATCCGGTCTCCGATAATCCGGACTTCCGGCTAATCCGGACGGCCCTAAAAAAAAATAGAAATAGCAGTATTTTACTGGGTACAGTACACGCAATTGTTGTTTGCCGAGAGCGAAAATAGTTAAGGGTTCATTTTGTCCTTGGCTATTTTTAGCGTGAAGAGAAAGCTCAGCCGAGGATAGAAAGGGTCGGCCAATTATCTTTTGTCCCAAAGTATTTCAAGGAAGTGACTCACTCCACCAGCTCGCCGCACTATACCTGACTGCAGACTGTCTGTCTATCTGTCGAATCAACAGTCCCTTTTTGATTTGTTTCTCGTTAAATGTCTGGAGTGAAATTTTCAGTGCGCCCTATTTATTTACACTGTTGTTTCAATAGCTGAAAATGCTCAAAAATCTTTGAAATTTGACAAACTTACAGTTTAATAGTGTGAGACGCTAATGGTGTGTTCAAAATTTAAAAATAAAAATGGTTTGCACTTTAAAAATCGAATAAAGGCCAAACTTTTTTATACTTTTTAATTCATGACATCAAAAAGTTGCATTGCGAGAAAATATTTTGTTTTTAGGGCAGGTGCGTCATGCAAGCGAGAGAAATGTAGCTGAAAAGCTAAATTTTCTAAAAAGTATTTTTTGAAAAAATTGGCTATTGTAGTTTCTATCATACAACAGTTACAACACGAGCTTCGTTTCGCGGGTAATGTGGCAACATGTACGGGCGGCCGGCCTTTGGCTCGCGACTTGCATCCGTCATAAAATTATTGTGTGAGTATTTGACTCTAAAACTAGCTTCACTCTTGCGTTCGACTTGACTAGTCTATTTAATTCTGTGGTCGCTGATATTTACTGTATACTGTATTACCAAAACACCAGTTTTAATACGTTTTCTCACTAAAAACACAAACGGTATACATTTCATGCGTTTTTTAGGCTTTTTCCGTCTAATCCGGACTTTCACTAATCCAGACAGGGTCCGGTCCCGTCAAGTCCGGATTAGCGAGACTGTACATGATTTTATCTTTGTTGATGCATCTAATGCATAATATACTTTAATTTCATATGAAATACATTATTTTATTCAGTGCATATGACTATTTCATAGCGTTTCCTAGGTTACCCCAATTTTTAGTTGTTACATATGAATCATAATTATTTACTATAGTAACCACTATAAATTATACATTTTTGGATTCATCGTAAAATTTAGAAAAAACTGCTGTCTTAACTTTGGTGCTCTTGTAGACCCCCATGGTCAGTCAAACATTTTATAAAAATTTTTAAAAAATCATTTTTTAATAAAGAAAACAAAAACTTAAAATTATTTGTTTTCTCCATTTTTTTTAACATGGTATTACAAAACCTATGATAATATTATGTAACATGATACCTTTTACACTTTCTATATTTTATATATATATATTTTTTTAAATAGCAAAATGGCTAAAATTTTCCTACCATTCTAGAAAAATATAATAACAAGATCTAAAGTTAACTGAAAGAACAGCCTATAGCATCAAAAATTACATCAATTTGATAATTCAAAGAACTTTTCAAACAGCTGACTCAACTTGATCCAAATTCTAAAACTAGAGCTAACTTCCATCACCTGAACTATGCTATCTTAATAAATAAACAAATAGCCTAGCCAGTGGAAATTTAAAATACCAATGTTTCGAATATATAAAAATATATATAACTGTGTATTAATATTAAGTCACCTATGTATTTAAAGACAAAACCATAACAAACTATTTGGCATAAGCAGGGCTATCTTGAGCCTCTTTCAAATCATAACCTAATCAGATGTAAACACTTAAATTATAGATAACTTCACAAGCAATTGATTCACTATATTCCAAACTTTTGTTAAAAACAGTTCAATAATGAAATAATTTGATCATGTCAATAGAAATACGTACTGAAAGAAAATGTAAACAAACCCATATTGTAATACATGTGAGTTTCAGGGTTTTAAACATCAAAATAGTAGTATAACGTAAAAAGGGTCATAAGGTAAATTTTGGACATTAGCCTAATTTAAAAGATTTAGTTATTTCATAATATTAATGAACATAGAAATTCAAAGGGAAATGCAGACATTAATTAATAATTCAGAATAAATCAAACACAATATTAACTTCATGTTTAATTTCAGTTTTGTTTAAATATTTAAATTATGTTTCATGATGTGTCAAAATATGAAAAACATTTAACAAGGTATTGGAGGGTTTGAAGCTATGGTCCACTAAGTTCTTAGACAGTGATGAATAAATATCGAAAGACTATTTCAGACATTGTAAGAAATAAACTTGATAGATTATGTTGGAAGCCTGTGTGATTCATCTATGATTGAGACAGAAATTTTGTCCTGAAATGTTGGTACTTAGCGTAACTACAAGAAATGAGACATATTTACGGTTCCCTGGAAAAACAGCTTCTCATTGGTAGCCTGGAGATAGCTTCCCATTGGTCTCCTGGTTTTTATGACGTCACATGGCGTGATCGGAACAGAGAACGAAGAAGAAAGACGCTTCTTCCCACTTGCAACAGTATTCGAGTACAAAGCAGACCTGTTTTGCGGTTAGTCCAGCAAAAATGTTTTAACAAGTGCTTTTTTGCGGTAGTTAAAGTAAAACTACCGTTTAAATATGTTTAAAGAGGAGTAAAGACAGTGCCGTATATTGTACAATAACGAGAATGTGAAAATTGTTTGTAAATTGTCTCAAAAATATCAACTTTGAAAGTTTGCGTAATCGCATGGCGTGGCTTCAAAATCCTTATATAAAGATTTTATAATAAGTGCAACGAAAGTCTAAGTGAATCAAAATCTACGTGGCTAAAGTGCGACGAACTAAAGAACAATGGGGTTTTCTATTTAAATTAAATTCACATGTGTTGTAAGTTTTTTCTCTTTTGTAAATTCATATCTATCTCTTTAAAGTGCACTATAAAACAAAGAATCGTAAGTAGTAAATTAATTTAACCAAGTCTGCATTTGAATAATTTATCAATATAAGTTTTTGTATATCTAAGGTGAAGTTATTAATAATAAATTTGTGTGTTTGAGTGTGTGATTGCAATAATTAAGATGATAAATTGCCAACTTGATTTAATTGTTAATATGTGTTTTTTGCAATTTAAAATGATACAGTAAAACATTAATGCCAACCACTATGACTTTTTAATTTGAGTTTTTATCCTTTCCAGAAGTACTTTGTGGTAATGAACCTTGTTTAAATTATAAATTCAGTTTTTACTTTTTCTTTGTGTGAAATAAAATGGCGGCAGTCTTTGGTGAGGGAGGCGGTTTGGAACCAAAGTTGTCAAGTGAACAACATGGCGGCCATGGTTCTGGACGAGTCCATTTTTAACCAGAGAACTGCGGTCACAGATGAGACAAGTTTATGTGTAACAGATATTTCAATGATCAACTGTTGAGTAACAGATGTGATCAAAACATAACCTAACTTCAATTTTGGGGTTATGTTTGTTTGCTTTCATTGGGATTAAGGTGTTGTAAGATTTTGAAATGATAATTTAATTAAATAAATTAGTAAATGGATTGAAGATAGGAAATAATAAATAGTTGTTACACAGTAAAGGTATTTTTTTTTATTTTAAAAATAACTTAGAAATATTTTTGTCAAAATTAAATTTTTATTTTTCATTTTTTTTTGTTTTCTATTAATAAATTGTTTGTAAACGGCTTGCAAGGCGGCAGCACATTACAAAATGGTGCCTGAACAGCCTCAGCACGTTACAATATAGGAACATAGCCAACCGTTCCAACCTATATTTAATTGTAAACCTCAACATATTTAGCGGGGAAATTAGGCATAGAACTAGTATGAAATCAATTCTTTTATAATTATCTAGAAGTAAAAACATGTAAATTTAGATCGTAAGTGTTATGAAATATTATTTAATAATTAACTGTAAAATTGGGGATTCCTTGTCTAAAGACAGTCCGTTTGAACACCATGTTCAACTAAACAGAGTTAAGACGTACTGTCGCGTTTTTCAACCAATTCAATTACTTTAAACAAGATTTGTTACAACAAATTATATCTAACAAAACGATGAAAACAACATACGTTTATTATTTACAAAAACTAATAGGAAAAGAAGCACTATTTTGACTCTGCGCCATATAAGTCCAGATTACATTACAAATGCAAGCTGACCAGTGACGCTATCTTGGAGCGCATTATTTTAAAACGGATGAGAAACAGTTAGCATTTGGCATCCAATCAGTTCAGATGTTGAAGTGTATTTAGAATATTTTAAACGAGAAAAACAGCTTAAATTCAGGGATTTATCAACCAGATTGGTATACTCTGAGTATATTAACTTT
Source organism: Philaenus spumarius (assembly GCA_018207615.1). NCBI lineage: Eukaryota > Metazoa > Arthropoda > Insecta > Hemiptera > Aphrophoridae > Philaenus > Philaenus spumarius. Next base: position 93,031 of record JAGFPH010005408.1, on the reverse strand, counting down.
TGAACAATCAAATAGTAAAATTTCTCAAAAAGACTTCAATATATAAAAACAAAGTTTGCAAAACCGACGCTATCAATTTTCCAATTGTAATAAAAGCTTTAAATTCAGTAAATTCAAGATGTGCAATCATCAAAAAATGTGCCAATGTCAACCAGAGTGCTCTCCCGAGATTTTATTATAATTCAGAACATTTAAAATACTTGAAAATTAAAATTTTGACTTAGCTAAGCCTGAAGGCAAATAAAATACTTTTCATTTAGCTAATTGATGAACTTTAAAGAAATGAGTGCAACCTCAAATTTGTGTACAACATCTATTGTATTTCTTTCAATAAATTTTATTCAATGTTAATTATAGCATTCCTAATAGTTATTATTTGTATCGATTGAACATACATAGATCTAAGAGCCCACAAGACTTAGTTAAAGCTAAGAATATTAGAATCTGAATTTTCAAAGTAAATTATATTTTGATATTTATATATTTAAAAGGTGAATCTTTATATATAAGCCTAGACAAAAACGACTCATACAAAATACATAATTTTTTGTTAGAGCAAATTTGTTTTTAAATTTACATTTTTTTAATTAATCAAAATCAATCCAAATACAATATTTATGGCACAACAATTCAAATGCTACGGCATAATTTTTTTTTTAACTCAGGGGAGACATGATTAACAAAATAAATGCCTAAAATTACCTCATTATAGAAGTAGCAATACACCTTGGATTACAACTGGTTTTTACCCAGATGACGCTGATCCACATATTCATTTTGATTAGTTCCTGGTTTGTTTTTCTTGATACTCAGCAACATCACCTATAATTAAAACTCAAAATTATTTTCCAGTTAACACATATTTAATACAGAGAAAAAGAAAAATTGTAATAAGTAGAGCACCGATTATCTGAAACAATTGGTGCAGGGGAATGTTCGGAAAATCTAACATTTTTGGAAAAAAGTCTAATTCTTTGTTGAGGGTAGTGGGATTGGTGGAATGCAAATAAAACATGTTAGGCCTCCTGTAGATAGAGTGTTTTAAAGTGTAAATTAGCGCGTAAATAAAATGTTTAGTGTCTTTCACTGACAATTTCGAAAGCGTATTATAAGCTGTCGTATGTACAGTACTGAAATTTTTAGTCTGCAATATCTGATTATTATACAGTAGTTTGATTATTAAGAACACTGCAAGTGTTAAATAATTCGACCACGCAGCTGAACCGCTGACGTGAGTTGAGCAAATTTCCAAAATTAAGTTTATAGACCGATATTTTAGGGTTTCGACCAACAATTTGGGAAATAGGTCTATTCACGACGGTGCTGAATAGCTGCAAAATGGCTCGCACGCCATTCCGCATATTGGGAGTATCTTCAACAACACAAAGCATTGCGTGCTTCGCACGCCATTCCACATATTGGGATTGTCTTCAATACACAATGCATTGCGTGCTTCGCACGCCAAACCTCGTATTAGGGGTATTTTCAACACACAAAGCATTGCGTGCTTCGCACGCCAGCCCCACGGTAGAATCCACCACATTTTCTTTGAACCGGGTACTTCTGTGGTATTTCACGTTTTGATCGATTTTGGGGGAACCAAGCGAGCTATAAGGTCGCGTAAAAAAACAAAATGTGCAGAATAACATCTTACATTTATATTTTTAGAAAAAACTCTAAAAAAAATTCATTCTCTTAGTAAAAATCTCAAAAAATAGTTACTTCCGTTCAAAAAACTTACTTCCGGTTGTTGGATTTTTTTGGCTAACGAACTCGTCCGAGCCACTTACACAACCAACACGTGTACCAAATTTGGACCAAATCGGACTTAAAATGCGACCGCTAGAGTGCGAACACATATATACATATATATATATATATATATATATATATATACATATATATATACATATATGTATATATGAATTTTAATGACACCCCAAAACGTGTTCTGGGGACCATTATCGGTGCTCATTTGCTACTCCCGACCTTGGGTCTCACCATAAGGGCCACTGCAATAGCTCATTTTTCCTATGGAAATTCGCTAATAAAGTTAGTAGCTTCACCAGCAATAAATAGCTAATTTGTATAAACTTATTATTAAAAACACTAGTAACTTAACCTCACAAATTCAGCAAACAACTTTCTCACAATATAAAACATCTGCTCAAACGTCTGAATAACACAAAATACTAATATTGGGATTTGTAAATGAGTATTCGATTATGAACATTAGTGGATTAATCTGTTATTCGATTAGTGATGTTACTAGTGTCAAATAATTTAATTATTGAAATCATTCGAAGTCGCCATGTACAACATTCAAACTTTGTAATCATTCAATATCATACGACTATTCATATATGACTCCTTCGAAATTAATTTCCTTATATTCAATTTCCATATTATAAATGGCTACCTTCTAAACTGAAATCAAATACTATTGAAAAATTACCATTTATAATTTGAAGACTAACAGGTGATTACATTCCAACTTGTAAAAAATAGATGTCATTTGTAATACTATAGGTGATGGCACAGCTTGTTTCCAATTCGTAAAGCCATACACATATCACATTTATAATATATGTGATGCGGAAAACTAAAATATCATTTGTCGGGAAACAAAATTTTGCTTGAGACGCAAAAAATCGAAACACGTCAATTTCGGCCATTTTTGTTCTTTGTTTATTTTTGTAATCAATTTCTTATTTCATCTGAAATTAGCGTTTAAATGTCCACCAACAAGCATTATTGATGTTAAAAATGTATTTTTGTAAAGGTCTGTCATTGTTGGGAAAAGGGACCGAATGTTGTTATTTAATTATAGCATTGGAGCGTCATTTGGTACCTTTTCCTCATGAATGAAGTAGTCTCAGAATGTGGCTCTTACTGCTGCTTTCTAGTGGCATTTTAGGGAATTAAAACGAGTTCTGGCAGAATTAAGAACGTTGTCTGCACTGAATTAGCCATACTCGACATTTGGTACATTTTCAGTTGTTTCGCAACAAGAGCTTAAAAAAATCCCCGACAATTGGTCCCTTTTCACTTACAATAGTTTTTAGGTCTTATTTTAATTTAAACAATAATAAACTAACTTCGCTAACTTATATGGCTTTGCGCGACCGGAAGAAAAATTAATAAAAAAATAATAATTAGTGCTTTTTTCATGTCTATACCAATGGCAACTTTTGTGCACTATAGCGATCTGAAATTTAAAAAAAAGTTTTTTTCGAACCACCCTACTAAACATATCTATACCTAGCCTAAACTAATTTAGACTTTTCATAAACACAGCGCCTGCATAAAGAGTTACGTAATATCTTGAACATTAAGATAACTGAGGATACTAGTATTAGTTCTTCAAGATAAATATAGCTGCCTAGTATCAATTTATATTAACATTGATCAAACTGAACAAACCCACAGGTTGGTTGCACTAACACACAGGTTGGTTTGCACTAACTACTTTTCCTTAAAAAAAATGGACAAGAAAACAAAGAAATGGGACATTAAATTACAACACACTGTTGCTGTTTTGTTACATGTGTATTCCGATACACGATAATATATAAGTTTGCTTTTGTGAAAATTTACAGCTAAAGTGACTAATTTCTTCTTTTAAACGCATTGGAATAGGGGAGTAAGAATTTTTTTCAATCATGTCATTTACAACGTTTTGTAAAAACATTATGAAATAGTATTTAATATAATATATATATATTTAACATCCGGGGGGTATGGGTTTAGTTTTTTTTTTTTTTATACTGTTTATTCCATTCAATTTTGTTGACTTATATCTGCTGTTTACATCGATTTGATAATAATATAATTAAACATTACAATTACGTTCTAGGCTATTTTCTGGGTGAAAGGCTGGCATCCTTACAAAAGATTTTTGTGGAGAAAAGTAGAGCCAAAGGATATTCTTAAAATTGTGGGGGGAATGAGTTGGTCTAAAGCTGAGGATTACTATGGCCTCTCTAATTATGTTTTGAAAATCACAGTTGACACTTTCCTTGACCCCTTTTGTAAGCTGTTAAATGTCATGCTAAGGAAGGGTACATTTCCTACTGAATTAAAGAAAACTGTAACAATACCAATCTATAAAAAAGGAGAACAATCTGAAGTTGAGAACTATCGCCCAATTTCGTTGGTATCCTGTGTAACGATGGTTACAAAAAATATAAAAATATAAATATAAACTTGTTAAAAAAAATGGGTTTTCGAAAAAGTTTGCAAAAATAAAAAAAAAAATAAAATGCTATATATGGATTATTCTCTACCTCTCCTTTATTTCATTCACTTATTTACCTTCAAATATAAAAGATCGTCGTTCATATCATAACTTAAAATCATCAAGAAACCTCTTACTTCTCTGCCTCCATAAAAAAAAATTATTATACACCATGTATCTCACCTCCACTCCAACGTAAAACTCCTCCTTTATACCTTAACATATAACTTCACCTTAGGCCTACCTTAGACACTTTATTAATAAAAACCTTAAAATCACCTTTGTTTAACTCTCATATAAAAAAATTAATAATCCATATATAACTTTCTGTTTGCTCTTTTAGCATTTATGTATTGACATTTATGTATTGGTAATTACTACTACTGATTTATTATTTTAATTTAATTTTCTCAGGGGTGAGTACTTGGCTGCAAAGTACAGGCTAGTGAATGTGCGTGGCTAAATAAAGGAATCTAAGACATTGTAGCGGAACAACTAATTCTTTACTCAAGCATTATCAAGAAATAATTATTTACAACAGAATATATCAGCATTACAAAAACAAACAAGTCAATTATAAAAAAAAAATCTGTACAAAGTGTAGTTAAGCCTACCTTAAATTTATGACGCAATAAAATCAAATGAAACTATTTGTTAAAATATTCAAAATTCTAAGATTGCAGACTGAAAAACTTATGTCCTATGGCCATTATTACTTACTGCGTTGTTTATTTCACTGTTTTTTACCTAGGATTTTTTATGATTACACAAAAATACGAAGCACTTTCTCTTCCATAACGCGCGTTTTATCAAGCACATGGTTGACTTTTTATGAATTCACTTATCGTAGAACTTATACCATCAATTTCATTTTTTAAGTTCACACAAACGCCGAAACACCTCCGCTCCACTTTAGAGTAACATTCGTTGCTATTACGATGAAAAGACTACATTTTTTACTGAAATTCACACATCTTACAATACATGCAACGTTCTACGCCATGTTCTAGAGTTTTTTTTCTTCTCTCGGAAGCTGTACACGGCCTTCCCATATTGAATAACTTTCTTGCTTGCTCTCATTGAATCTACGTTCCGACACATATGCCGATATTATGTTGTGCTTTGTTATATACGCTGATATATATATTGATTTCTCCACATGTGCTTGTTCTTTAACTCTAACTGTTCTTTAATTGTTTGTCAAACTTTCTATTGCGCAATCATTCATTTGTCCTTCTCAACCGCTCGCTTTAATCGCACCGCTGTCAATAACTTTTTATATAGTTCACACACGTTATATACCCTTGTTGATTAATATATTTCAAGTCTGCTTTTATTTTATTTACTAATAGTCTGCCTTTTACTTTATTTATTTTTATTTAAATGATTTTACTTTAATTGTTTTGCGTCACAAAAGAATTTATATATGTATGCAAGAATTATAAATGTTTGGTATTATATATTGCGTCTTTCATTTTTATTTAGACCAAACCTCTATGCTTTTAGTTATTATGAGAAATTATTAATTTATTATTATCATATAATACTTCTGTTACATGGCTGTAAGTGTTACACCTGTCTATCAAAAGTAATTGAAGCCAAATGGCAGTTAATCACTGTGTAATCACTTTGAAACACATAATCTTATCAATAATTGCTCAATTAGGTTTTAGGAGTGGTCTAAATACAACTAAAGCAGTTCAAAACATTGTGTCTTTCATCCTTGACTCTTTTGAGAGTAAACTCTATGTTAATGCGACTATGATTGACCTGATCAAAGCCTTTGATTCCATCAGTCATGTAACTCTTTTAAATAAACTAGAGTACTACATGATAGAGGGTGTAGAATTTAAATTATTAAAGTCTTATCTCACAAATAGGGAGCAACTAGTATCTGTCAACAATATAAGATCGGGGTTGATGAAGGTGGAAAATGGGGTCCCCCAGGGTTCTGTACTTCGCCCTTTTTTATTTAAGTAATATTTATGAATGACCTTCCAGGATCTCTGCCTTACAAATCAGTCCTATATGCAGATGATACAACGTTGATTACAGCCAGTAGAAATTTAGAAGATGTTAAAGCAATAACCAACACCATGTTGGAAATATCTGTACTCTGGTTTACAAAAAATTCACTTAAGCTCAATGTTAATAAAACAGAGCAACTACTCTTCTCTGTGAGCAATTTACAGAAAAATCTGAACAATGAACCAGTTAAATTGCTAGGTATACTTCTGGATAGTAGGTTGAATTGGGATCATCACACAAATTATTTGTGTTCCAAACTATCTAGAGTAATATTTTTACTGCAAAAACTCAAAACTTGTTTGGGTAAGAAAATGTTGTTGATGGCATACTATGCATTTTTTAATTCCCATTTAAATTACGGTTTAATATTGTGGGGAAATTCATGCAACGCAAAAAGAGTCTTTCTCTGGCAAAAGAGAGCTTTGCGCACAATGTTGGGACTTGGTAAATTTACTTCTTGTAGAGAACATTTCATTGAGTTGAGAATATTGACCTTGCCTAGTATGTTTATTTTGCAGTGTCTGTTGCATGTCAGGGATAATTTAAGTAGTCTTAATTCTCGTAGCGAAGTCCATTCTTATGACACAAGGAATAGAAATAAGATAGATGTTCCACAAGTCAGACTCACAAAATCTCAAGCCCACTTTGATCAGATTGGAGTAAGGTTATTCAATATGTTGCCAGATGATGTTAAGCATCTTCCCAGGGAAAAATTCAAAAATGATTTACAGACCTGGCTCAAGGCAAAAGCCTTGTACAGTATAACAGAATTTGACAATTCTATAAAATCCTGGCACTGAGTCTGTTGAAATTATGGCAAATTAGTTATTGATCTGGTGGTGGTTATTGTAATACAATGTCTAAGTTTTCCATTGCCTTATGTTGTATATTTATTTATATATGTGTATGTATATCATTGTAAGTTTTTAAGATATTGTTTTTATAGCTTTTAAGACAATGTCTATTGCAGTTTTAAGATTGTTTAATGATAGTAAAAATAAATATCAAATATCTCTGGTTCAATATAGCGAGGAGGCATATTATAACTTTACCCATTAATGGTTATTTCTTCGTCAGCTGATGCCTTTTCAACAAGTAATTTACTAGTAGATATACTAACATACCAGGTTAGATTATAATATCAGTGGGTCTATTTATCCATATATTATTTGATAGAATTACAAGTTCTGACCTGAATTAGGCCTATGGCTTTGAATCTGTTATACATAATATAAGACCTTATGGCTTAACAAAATAAAATATGTGAATGCCAAATTACGAATGTATTGTATTATTCTTAGCATACAGTTTAATCAAATTATGTACCAGACATAATAGCATCCCTAACTACATCAATATTATAATTAAAACAATTTGTAAAGCTGTTCAGAAGACTAAATCAATAGCTGAAAATATGGATCAGAACATTGTATGCTATATTAAGAAAAATGGGTAAAACAAGATTATTTAAAATAATTGCCATTTGGAATTGGCTAACTCCTTACTCCGTCTAGAATTATATACAGTGTTTACAGAAGAAAACTAACGTATCATGAATAAAATATTTACTACATCTATATAATAAAAATGAATTGCTGTTTCTTTGAAATCGCATCAATTGAGAACTGCTGGACCAATTTGGCAATTTTTTGTTTTAAAATGTTCGTAATAGTCCAAACTAGGTTTTTATATAAAGAAAAATTTGAAAAGTTTCCCGAAAAAGTTTCAAATTTGGAAAAACTAAACAGCCTCTTTTGTATGGACTCAAGACCATAGCGCTCAAAAACAGCTGTTCGTATAAAATGCTCAGTAACACATGTTTGTTTACATTCATTACCATAGCAACTTTAGCAAATTTATAATCAGTTTATTATTCTTCAAAACCAATAGCTTTTTAGATTAGATTGTCAAAGCAAACACAAACAAAAATCAATAAAACATGCTTAGGCCTACTATATTATAATTCAATTTAAACATCGGTTGTTACATATTATTATAAATAAAACAACTGTTATGGATCAAAAACTGAACATAATTTTAGGTTAGGCCTACAATGAACCAAAACACTTTTATTTGCAACCAATTTCTCTAATTTATAATCGGGTTATTATTCTTTAAAAACCAAAACAGCTTTTTTAGGTTAGATTGCCAAACAACACAAACAAAAATCAACGAAAAATGCTTACTGTATTATAATTCAATTCAAACATCGGTTGTTACATATCTATTTACTTACATATATGCTGTTTAAAATATTGTTTATATAAATTGTTTATATAAATTGTTGACATAAACACCATTTGCAATTCAATAACTTAAGTCAAAAGAATGAAATTTGATAACTACCCTTAAAATTAAATAAAGCAATAGCGAAGCATTGCCGGGTCCACTAGTAAGAAATAAATTCTTAACAAGAAAATGAACAACCTTTACCCACAACATTCCAATCAGATAATTTTTACGCAGAACATGATTTTTCCTGGTATTACCAACCTTACTGATATTGAATTTAATGAGGCAAAAATTAAACTCCTTAATAAGGGACTCAAAACACAACTTATAAACCAAGCAAGATAACCTTCATTCCCCCTTATCAATATTGAAGGAGCTAAAACCTAATAAAACTAAATGAAACAAGCCACATATTTTTTACAAAGGCCTTTCTGTACATAAAATATTAACAAGAAACTGAATTATAGTAGGCCTAATGTATACTAGCCAGGTTTAAAATTTGAAAATTCATGAGGATTTACAACAGTGTTTTCTTCACAGCGGATTCATTTTATACTAAAATTAGGCCTAATTGATATCACAAGTACATTTATAATTTGCTAGGAAACAAGTTAAAAATCCTACATAAAATGATTTCTAACCGCAGCTAAAAATAACATAATTGGAATAAGCTGCTTACATCAACAATTTATGAAGATTCTGGAGACCCTAAAGATGTATTTAGTTTACTGTACCTTCACAAAACAAGATCTGAACCAAGTTATTGTTTTCTTAACAGATGAGCTGAAAGTTCTGTTACATTTTATACGTTTATAGGGCAGAGTAAGCACACATAATATAAAATAACTTTAAACCTGTCATACTTCAACTGTTCCAATTCATCAAGTTTAATAGTACAAAACTTAGCTTACAGTAAATCTATAGCAGTATGAACATCTTCTTCACCTTCCAATTTTATTAAAATAGGAAAATGTTTAATGAAATATAATTATAGGAAGCTACAAAAAAGTTATGTTCTAAAAAAAAATGGCAATGAAAAGATATTCAGCATGATTGGGACGAATAACTTGGCAGTAGTTTGAAATTTTATCAAAATCAAGTCTTTTGTTCTTAACAATACGTTTAACTAAATCCTGGGTTTTTTCATTCAAATATGTTTCAAAACATCTCCCCTGCCACTGTGAGAAATAGAAAAAACACAACTCCAATTGATACAAAATCAGAATTAATCCGACTTTTTAGTAGCGATAATACTAGTAAATTCTTCCGCATAATACTTCTGAAAAGTATAATATTTTGGCGGCATTTTAATAACATTGGAGCAATAACATATTACAGCACACAAACAAATTACGTTAAAAGTACTAGTAAACCCCCGTGAAAAATCACAGGCAGATTAATTATAGACACATCAGAAATACATCATTAAAAAAAAACTATTTCAAACTTTATCTAGGCCTACCTAACTGTTCTGAGGCGGATTTTTAACTTGGTAAATGTATACAATTACAAGAATTATAAAACTGTAGGCCTAATTGTTAGAATGTTATATTTATTTTATATACATTATTATATATCTAAATAAACACAAAAATATTATCTTTTAATAGTTTTTTATTTCATATTGATAGATCAAATTATTTAAAAGTTATTAATATAAAATAATAATGACAAAATTAATAGTCTAATATGTTTATATGTATAAATAGGTATATGAATGTTTCCGAAGCTAAACGAATGGGTATCTCTTCTTTAAATTTGTATAAACGAATATGTTGGTGATAAAAGATTGTATTTATATTCATTTTATAACCTCCAACCAAATCTTATAACGTATTATAGACTACATTAGTTTTTTAACTAACTTTTTTTAACAACTTCACAAGACTTATATTATTGATTGAAGTTGCAAACATAACCCTAAAGTATAATCTACATTAGGTTTTGTTTTAAGTATTACAGGTGATGGGTGAAATCAGCTGTTATATATTATACTAGCTGACCCGTACAGTGTTGCCCGTGGTGGTTGGTATTTTCAGTTTTTTTAACGTAATTGTATTCTTTATAAGTGTTCAGTCAGTGAGTGGTATTGGGCTTTTATATATATAGATCTTAAATAATAAAAGCACTATTTTCATAATAATAAAAGATCTGAAATTATGATTTTAGTAACTTTGATCAACCCAAACCCCTCCTAAAATTTCGAATTTTTTCAAACCCTATCTTAATGAGCACCTATGGCCCTAGAGGAAGCTACATACCAAATTTCATTCCAATCTGTTCGGTAGTTTTTGAGAAATCGTGATGAGTGAGTCAGTGAGTCAGTGGTATTTCGCTTTTATATATATATAGATTGTTACTCTTGTACGTACGTATGGACGTGTACTCGCTTTTATAGGCGTTGATAATTCACTAATAATTAAAAAAAAAGCTGTTACATTTTAGATAAAATAAAAACACCATTTTACAGAAGTAGTAACAGAAGTATAGAGTGGACAATCTGAATCTGTGTTGAAATTTATCAATATGAGTCATCATAGATATTCCCTATTCTGTGCAATATGTATCTGCTGTCTAGTGTAGGGCGTAGAGCCTACTCGTTTTGTAACATATTATTATAGAAATTACAGAAAATAAGTGGAAACCGTATCATGTTATATAACATAGGTTTTGTAATACCATGTAGAATCTCAATCAAGTAAAACAAATAGAGATAAAATTGAATTTTGTTTTCTTCATTAAAAAATTATTTATTTTTATAAAATAATTGAGTGACCAAAGGGACTACAGAGAACACCAAAGTTCCTATAATAAATCTGAGATAGCAGTTTGTTTTCTAAATTTTACGATACATCCCAAAAATATATAATTTATAGGCCTAAGGGTTATTATAGTAAATAACTATGTTATGTAACAATAACTAAAAATTGTGATAACCTAGGAAATGCTGTGATATGCGCTGAACAAGTCTTTCAAAGACGCATTGGCGATATATACTTCCTGCGCCTGATATCACTTATTATATTTTTTTATATTTTGAAAGTAGACACATAGGTAATACTAAAAAATGAAAATCATAACAGGTGGAGGCAAATATTATATAAATTAGGCTGCAAGAGAAATAAAACACCAAAAATTATAAAAAAAATAACTATCATAAACAAGTATATAAAAGATATAAATATAGAAAATAAACGTGCAAAATATAGATTTATCTTAATAGGCTAAACCAGGAATAAGTAATTTACTTCCAGCACTGAAACCATTAAAACGACATTTGATGACATTTCACGAAATAAGTGACATAATAATTTACAACATTGCCAAATTTAATGAAAACAATATACTACCACATTAGTTAAGCGTATGTGCAAATTAACAGATAGCCTATAACATTACATGGGTTTTTTAAAAAAAAAAGGAAATTTGTATGCTTTATGAAAATTAAACTTTAAGTTAGTTTAGTTTTGGGTTTTTACATATTATTCTCGGTTGCAACTTAAAATACCTGATTAAATTAACTTAGGCTACAGTCTCTAGTCACATTGTGTTAGGTCTTCTTACTTTGCTAAAAAGGTCTTCAGCTAGTGCTAATCTGGAAATGCTGTTATATCTATAAGGTTAGCTAGAAACAAAATGCTGTTAATTTGCCCATTCAACTTTTGATTTTATTCTTATTTCTTTTCTTTTCTGACTAAATTGTGCAAATTATTTGATGTTTTATATTTTGTTTGCAATAGTTATTTCAAGGCATGAGTTTACAACACGCTACTCTGCTGATATCTTTGCTAACAGCAATCATTTTTTAGTCAGGAAAGAATAGCGCTGCCAACCTAAGCATATTAGGGTAAAGCATATCAATGAATATAGGGCCTAAAGCCTATACAAATTGCAAAAAGAATAAAAATAACCTAACCAGGAAGGCGTGCTGTAAACTTACACCACATACTGTGACTTAATGTTAAATTGTGATTTATAATAATTAGACTGTTTTTTTTTTATGGTGTGTAGGCTAGTTTTATTAAATGTGTGTTATTAAGTGTAAATATACAAATTATATGTTTATGTTGATATTTTCTTTTGCAAATTACATATTGGGCTATATACAGTATATTATAAATTCATTGATTTAATATAGGCTAGTTAATAATATATATCTAAACATTATGATTACATTCTAGAACATTTTCTTGGTCATAGTTTGGCATCTCTGTCGCAACATGGTAATGAGGAGAGTTATAAATTTTGCCCATTTTTTAAACTTTAAAGTACGGTATTTATCTAAATTACCTCTTTCCTTCTTCAGCATTTGCACCTCCCTGCGCCTCTTGGTACCCCTCACTCAGCCACTCTGCCTGATACTTCACTTGATCCAAAATAGCTCCCGTACTGGAATATTCGTCTTTTGATTTCCACATCATATCCTTGGGCGGGTTCAAAACCTACACACAGCATTGAGAAATAATATTATTAATGGTGCCAAAAAGTCCGAATTAATAGAAATATATCATTAATTGTTTAAAATTAAACCCAGCAACTGCAGTATGTGTACTGTATGTTGTACGATTATGTTTGTGCCAATGGAATGTTTGGTTTCTTTAACCTGAATTTTTTTTTCTTGTGTTATGTCTCATAGGCTAATTCTATAAAGCCTATTTGTCTCCAACACGTTGTGGTATAGGCTACATTTTTAGAATCAGTGTCAACTTCCAGAATAAGACAAAAAATTGCTTTAAATAGTTCCCTCTCCAAAAATACCCGAATTTGTACAATATAACTTAAAATTACTTTTAAATTTAGGCTAACAATGCAAAATTGAATAATGTAAAAATTTCATTGGGAGCAAAATAAAATTATTGATTTCTTACCATGCAAAATATAATAAACATTACAGCAGTTAATTACATAAGTTAAGTGAAAAATAAAATTCATAACTATTAACTAATTGGCGCAAATTTACTAGATTCAACCCTCGGCTGATCTACGGCAATAGAAATGCAATAATAAAAAGTAAAAAATAGCCTAAAGTTCTATAGTCTTTAGTCATAGTATGTGGTAGGCCTACTTGTGTATTATACGGACCCCACCTATAATTGTGTTCACTGCATGTCCGAAGCCAGCGTAACTTTACTATTCGACCCTAGCCTAATATTTTTGCAGACAACTACGTTGTTTTACATTCTAATATTAAATGTTGAATACAGGTAAACATACTGGGACTAATTAGGTTAGAACCTTTTAGGTATTTTTTTTATTATTATTTTTGCATTTCTGTTGCCATAGGTTAGCCTTGGGTTGAATAATAAAGTTACGCCTCTGTCCAACCTAGCCACAATTTCATAAAAAATAGATGGGGTCCGTATGTAATACACAAGTCCCCAGTATGTTTACCTGTATTCAACATTTAAAAGTAGAATGTAAAACAACATCGCCGTCTGCAAAAATATCAGCCAAGGGTCGAAAAGTAAATTTAGGCCTACGCCAACTAATTCATAGTAGGGCCTAACCAACTTTGTGGTGAAATTTTAGAATAGGGTAGGGTATCACTTCTTCTATTATAACTGTGTTGCAAGCAACCGGCGCATATTTACTATATGACCATATGCCAATAGAAATAAGATAAAGAAGATATAGCTTGAAGTTCTAAGTCACAGTATGTTTGCCTGTATTCAACATTTAACATGTAAACATTGTCTGCAAAAATATCAGCTGAGGGTTGTATAAAAAAATGTAAGCCCAAGCAACCTAATAAAAATCTGAACCTAAACTAGGCCTAGCTTACATTTGGATGTAGCAACATACATAAACACAACTCTTTATCATAGTCAATAAAAACATTTAATTTCGTATATCAAATTAATTTAAAAAACTACATTTTATGATGAGCTATATTCATTATGCCTTAGAATGATTCATAGGTAGGCTAGGCCTAAGCTTATTTCTTTGGGAAGTTAAAACTAATTTATACGTACCACATTTGATTTTGATAATATACTAGAAGTAATTAAGCCTACATCAAGTCTTCAAATAATAAATTTACTTAGTCTGATTGATTAAGTACTAATTAAGTCTTAAACTTTAAACTTAAACATATCAATTTTCATTATAGCGTCAGCAAAAACTCCGCCATTTTTACCATTGAAAAAACTAAAGGTGGCAACCAACTGGCCAATATTACTCTTGGTAATATTATCTCTGGTGGCAACTAACTGGCAAATCCGGCAATGCATTGAGGATACAATAACGGAAAAGATTTAAATGGCAGAAATCCAAAACCATCCTATACCATATAAGTGTTTCCTTTGATACTTATAATTAGTTTAGTAGACTGTATCTTCTTATATATTAAAAAAATTCTGTTTTTCTTTTCCGAGTCCGTTCGGCTCTTCTACCCGACCGATTTTCATAATTTAGGTCTTAAATTAAAGGTATGCACGCCCAGATTTGCCATCAAGCATTACAAATCATGTATCTTTCGCCTTACAAACGTTATAATCAAATGCAAATTTTTGCTGTGTATTCCTTATGGGGGTTTTTTTTTTGGTTCTTTGTCCACTTTGCGTTCGTATACCGTCCATCCGATTGCTTTGAAATTTTGCATAGTAACACAGGTTAACCCTGGGAAGGTTTTAGGCCATTTACCGAAGTCCTAGGACATTAGGGCTACGCCCCAGTGGCCCTCAAAGTTTCAATGTTAAATCTTATGGAAGAAAGATTTCTATTGATTTTATCAGGGACACAAAAACAGCTGTTCGTATGAAAAGCTTAAAACAGCTGATTTTGATCAACAACTGATTTGGATCAAATCAGTATCAAATGTAGTATTACCTTTTTGAGGTTACATTGACAAATTAAAAACAAACACAAACAAAAATCAACGAAAAATGCTAACTATATTTTAATTCAATTCATTTAAAAGAAAAGATCAATTACCGCAAAGCTTAGCGTATCACCATTTGTCATGCCTGGAAGCTAATAATATAAATAGATGTCCATGTCCAGTAATTAAAAATATAAATGAAGTAAAATATTTAGGAATTGTAGTAGATCAAAATTTGACTTGGAGGAGTCACATTGATAACTTGCAAAGAACAATGCACTCAATTATTAGAAAATTTTACTTTCTTCGATCAATGTGCCCAACTGAATTGCTAATTCAAATTTATTTTGCACTTGTTCAGTCTCGTATTCAGTATGGCCTGTTATGCTGGGGAGGTACCTATGAGGCGGTTATCAAACCTCTTGTGAAATGTCAAAAACATATTATAAGAGTAATGGCATTTAAAAATAAAATGGAGCATTCGCTACCACTTTTCGGATCATTTGGTATACTTCCACTTCTTAGATACTTGTATGTGTACAAGGTACTTTCAGATTTCTTTAAAGCAAGTGGTGAAATAAATAATGATTACAAACCCCAAAGATATTCTAAACGTAAGATTGTTAATATTTTACCTAAAACAAAACTAACTGCATTCAAAATTTGTTTTCTATTTAGAGGGGCTAAATTGTTCAATATTTTACCAAAGGAGATCCAGTTGTGCAGTACATTTGTTAATTTTTCAAAATCAGTAAGAGAATGGCTGTTTAGGATAAATGATATTGAGTACAGTCAACTGGGGTAACTTTGTACCAGGTTTTTGCTTTTTTGTGTAGCTATAAATAGCACAATAATTATATATTCCACCCAATCTTCTTAAAACCTGTGCAATAGTTTCAAGTGTGTTTTAAAACACATGAAATATCTTTATTTTTAATGGAAATAGAAGTAAAACCCATTTATATAGTGGTATAAAGTTACCCCTAACCTTGGGGTAACTTTTTACCTTCTTGCCAGAAACCCATTTAAAATCATTGTAATTCAACCTCCAAGCACTAGGGGTAACTTTATACCACTTGAACTGCCCTTATTTTTCACAAGCTTTGGATGCTCTCATTAAATCAACAGGTGACAGCACACAGATGACAGAATGAGCAAAGTAATATAATAAATACATAGAGTAATGTTTAACATAGACTAATAGATACTTAGATGGGAGAACAACTAAAAAGACATATTTAAAATAATAACTAATATCTCTTTGGGAGTCTGGTCCAATTTTACCTCAACTGGCCTAAACTTACCCCAATTGACTGTATCTTTTATAATAAATGTGGCTGTTATATTGTTTGTATGGAAATTACGTGTTTTGTTTAAGATGATTGTAAATAGAATTATAAGTATGTCATAGGATTGATTAAGTTTAGATTAAGTTTAGCTTTATATATTAATATTGTTTTTAGCAAGGAGGCTTATTATTATTTGTATTTTTGTTATTATTGATTACACCCTTTAGAATTAAAATTAAAATTTGTATTTAAAAATCAAAATAATTACTTTTTAAGTACTAAGTGTAAAGGGCACCTCAGAAAAATTTTATTCTTTAATTTTTTTTCTTGATAACTCATTTTATTTTCTTCATTAACTCAAGTGATAAAAAAAAATAATGGTAAATCCTAAGCAGGCTTATCCTAAGGATTACCTAATTTTCCATGTGTTAAGTTACCGGTATGTAGAAGAATTATAATTAGTTTGTTGTTTTGTTTTTTGTTTGCGGTAAATACAATGTTATAAAGTTATGTATGTATGTTACACATGGAAAATAAAAATATCTATCTATCTAAAACTATCTATCTATGAAGTGATCGTAGTTTTCTTTTCTTACCGAAATAACAGTTTTTAAATATTTATAATTTTATTTACTTTAATAAGTAAATCATATGTGCGTGTATTAAGAAATTTGTAAAAACAAATTTAAACTAATATTATAAAGAGGTAAAATTTGTTTGTATGTAGGGAAGGAGGGATCTCTAGAACAACTGAACTGATTGAAAAAATGGTAATAAAAAGCTTTACTATCCCTGAGTAACAGCTAGGCTATAATTCATTTGGATAAAAACATTTTTTATTTCAATATTTGTAAATTTAGTCGGAAAAATCCTAAGATTAGGCCTAGACTGGTGAATTATGAGCATAGCAACCAATTGAATAAAATAACACATAAAACTGTTTGCTCTAATATTTCTACCTGATAATTTAACACCTGATTTCAAATTTTGAAGCAACTATTTATTGTATTTATAACTTTTAGGTTAGGGTTTTTGAACATTTAACATTATTTTACCATCTTAGCTTTTTGGTTATTATTAATCCTACATCTTTATTATAAAGGAAAGACAACTTGATTATGTGTATAGAAGGTTCTAACGGGGATGGCGTGCGGAGCACGCAGTGGTTTCCTCTAGTACCCTATGTAATAATATTGTGTAGCTTAATGTTACACGTTGTGTTTTAGTATTGCTATTCTGATGTCAGTAGTTTGGAAATCATTCAATGCTATAACTTGTATTACAATTTATAAATCACTCACTACATCTCATTCAATACGTTCTGAACTACTGAACTAATTGAACTACTGAACTACAATGGTGAACTAGTTCCTTTCACTGAAGGAGATTCACTGAACTACTTCAGTAAAGTTTTAGTAAACTGAACGACATTGCCCAAGCCTAGCCTATATAGAATGTACCTAACGGTCCTAACGGTAGGGTAGGGTTCACGAAATGCGCAGTAACTCTTGATGTCATCGGTGCTCAATTTCTCTTAAGCTCCAAGCTTCTCATCAAGCCTTATGTAAAAATTTAAGAACTTTAGAAATATTTAACCGATTTTAATAAAATTTGAACCACACATAGAAAACATATCTTTAATAATAATATTAAAAAATTAATTGTTACTACAAATTTTTATACATTTACTGATTAGGCCTATAAAAATTACTATTTCAAATTCGACAAATGGTGAACAATATTTTTTTATCTTGTATTATTTTACATTTATTTTAATTTTGTATTGGGTTATGAATACAATAAGTTATAGAGAATTTTATTGTGAATCCAACTCCTTTTTTAAATTTAAAATCGAATATAAACCGTATATAAAAGATACGTACATTTAAAAAAAGTATTATAAAATTTTGTTTACAAAGTATATACGATACTAAAAATTTAATAATAATCTATATATATATAAATGAATTGCTGTTCGTTAGTCTCGCTAAAACTCGAGAACGGCTGGACCGATTTGGCTATTTTTGGTCTTAAAATGTTTGTAGTAGTTCATAGAAGGTTTATACGTAAAGAAAAGTTTGAAAAGTTCCCGAAAAAGTTTCAAATTTGGAAGAAACTGAACAGCATTTATTG
>JAGFPH010005408.1:60356-74192 GCA_018207615.1 Philaenus spumarius | reverse complement strand
CCTGCAAAACATAACATTACCGGAGCCCCAAAAAATGTCGTCCTCGACATTTGCCCTACATCTGAGGGTAGTCCGTAACAGGTACATCACACATACATTTACATACAACTCAATAAAAAACATTCACAACAAAATTTACAAAATACAAAATACAATTCCTAAAAACGTCCAATAACCCAATAATGTAATCATATATTTATTTATTTATTTATTTATTTATTATTTATTTATTTATTTATTCATAGCAGAAACACCACAAGGTGCATAGCAACGTCATTATAATAACTACAGCTTAGTCCTAAACATAACATAATAAACCCAAAATAACAATAGCAGATATAGCACCTAAAAATTAATAAATAATAAAACTCTAAAAGAATAATAACAATAGTAAAACCAACAATACAAATAAATACAGAAACAGGACTAAATTCAACAACTTAAACAATCAAAGTACCAACAGAACCCATGAAACATTCAGTCCCCTACAAACTCCAGCACATGCTCGCACCCGACCATAAGAATATACAAGAGCTGAGGAATACTACCAGTCAATAAACTCCTCCACCGAGTAAAAGGATCCAGACAACAAAAGTCGTCTAAGGCTTTTTTTAAAAATGTCATAATTTTCAATATTTTTTAAGCTTTCAGGTAATTTATTTAACAATGCTACACCAGCTTGTGATGGTAGCTTTTTGTGCTTACTGAGCCTATGTTGGCCTAGACGTAAGTAACTTCCAAATCGGGTACCATAGTCATGTACATCCTTATTTAGTGTTGTTTTACACTTGTATTTAATGTATAAAATGACTTCAAAAATATACATGCTAGGAAGTGTCAATATTCCTAGCTCCCGAAAAGCATTTCTACATGACCCCATATTATTTATATGTGCTACAAGCCGTACTGACTTTTTTTGTAATCTAAAAAGCCTTTTCACTTGTTGAGATGAACAATCACCCCATACTATGATTCCATAGTTCAAGTGAGGATGTATAAGCCCATAGTAGGCTGTTAACATTGTGGATAGATTGCAATAGTGCCTGAGATTTCTTAATACAAAAATTCCAGAACAAAGTTTTTTGCATATATTGTCTGTATTAAATTTCCAAGTTAGTTGGTTATCAATGACCAACCCCAAAAATTTAGCAGAACTTGCCTCTTTAATAATATTATCCCCCAACATAACAGTTGGCCTGAACTTTGCACTATTTTTGTTTAAGTTAAAGTATAAATAATTTGTTTTGTCTTGATTGACAGTTAAATTATTTTCAGTAAAGTACTGACTTGCAGCATTGACTTCAATAAACGCTTTCTGTTCAAGGATTTGAACATTTCTTGCTCCTAAGCTAATCGTTGTGTCATCTGCATACTGAACCAAATTATCAATACATACAGATGAGCATAAGTCATTTATATATAAAAGAAATAAAACAGGTCCTAAAACTGATCCCTGTGGGACTCCAAAGTTAATTAGGTTTTTATTAGAAAGCCTTCCTGCAACCTGTACACGTTGAGTCCTGTTGGACAAATAACTGTCCACCCAAGATAGAGGTGTTCCCCTCACTCCAATCCGTTCAAGTTTTTCCAACATTATTTTAAAATGTACAGAGTCAAAAGCCTTGGAGAGATCAAGCAAAATACTTATAATGCTTTCACTTTTTTCCAGACTCTGAACGATATAGTCAATCAAATTGACAATGGCATCAATTGTTGATTTCCCTTTCTGAAATCCAAACTGATTTTTTGAAATAATCTGAAACTTTTCCAAGAAACCCAACAGCCTGATTAGGAAAAGCTTCTCAAAGACTTTGCTGAATACTGGCAGCAAGGAAATTGGTCGATAATTTTTAGCATCAAGTTTTTCACCCTTTTTAAATAAGGGAATGACTTTTGCGCTTTTTAATTTACTGGGGAAGACACCTGCGGAAAATGATGAATTTATTAAAATATTAAGGGGCTCTACAAGTTCTTCTGAACATTGCTTAATGAGCCAGGTAGAGACACCATCAATATCAAAGGAGTGTTTTGATTTTAATTGCCTTAAAACTTCAGCGATTTCCTTTCCCGACACAGGGGAAAGCATCATGGAAGCCGGCACCCAAACGGTCCCCTTATTAGCAGATCCTATTGTTTGTCCAGGAAGTGCAATACTGTTAAAGATATTATTAAAAGCATTTGAGACTATACTGGGGTCACAACATATTTTCCCCTCTATTTCTATTTCTGTTGGTAACTCATTAACTTTTTTGTTAGATTTCAACTTATTTATCATTTCCCAAGATGCCTTGGCAACATTATTGGAAGTTATGATTTTTTTATTAATTTCATAAGATTTAGCAGCATTGATAACTTTTCTATAAATTTTTTTATATTTTTTGTAAAAATCTCTAAATAGTTCATTATTTGTTGACTTGTTGATTTCATAATATAGTTTTAGTTTTTGCCGGGAAATTAGAATTCCCTTTGTTATCCATTGATTATTACTCTTGTTATTTATATTACTCTTTACTGTTTTTAATGGACAAGCTATATTTAAAAAGAACAAGAATGAATCATAAAAAAGCTCAAATTTGGCTTCTGTACCGTTAATATAATTTAATTTATCCCAATTTTCACTATGTAAAAGATATTTCAAAAGTTTGATATTACCTGGGTGCAGATTCCTGATCTCTCTAATTTGGAAAACATGCTTAGGACCAAAGTCCATAACACTTATCCCCTGAGCATAGTGGTCAGAAATACCGGATTGAATGATCTCCACCATGATATTATTAGAAAAAATATTTGAAATGACATTGTCTATTGCGGTTGCAGAGGATCCAGTCACTCTAGTAGGTGAGCTCACCAACCATCGCAAGCCATATGTAGCCAGCAAATCCCTCAATCTGTACCTATTAGTATGGTCTCTCAAAACATCTATATTCCAATCCCCACAAATAACAAATTTAAACTTTTTTATAAGAAGCGTTTTTAGGACTTCATCAAGACATTTAAAAAATATGTTGATATCTCCTGTAGGAGCTCGATACAATCCCATAATAACTAGACTCTGAGACTGATATCTTAATTTAGTACCTACCAACTCAAAGTCAGAATCCAAGGAAAGGTGATCACATGTGCCAAAGTCAGCAAAAGCTATAAAGCTCTTAATAAGTATAGCAACACCCCCACCATTTCGTGTTGTTCTACAAAAACCTTTTGCTAATTTATAACCCCCCAAATTAAAGCAATTAATATTGTTTTCCCTGAAAGCATGCTCGGTTACCACCAAAACATCAATACTCAGTTCAGAACAAAACAAGTTTAAATTATCTATTTTATTTGTGGCATATTGGGTATTTTGATGCACTATAAAAAGTTTTTTATTCCACTCAGTGTTTAAAACTTCATTGTTTGGACTGTAATCACTTGCAATATTTCCCTGCTCTGACGAAGAATCTATAAAAAACGTTTCTTAGAAGTTGATAATGTACAGTCATTTTCATTTGGGTTAATCTTTCCAGACAGCAGCCATCTCTCAAGGGGAGTTGCCTTCTTCTGAACAAACTGAACTGTAGAACTACTCACACAGTCATCATATCTTGTTGTCTCCTGGTTCTTAGCCGTGTCCAGCCATCTCTCCAGGGCAGTTTTTTTCGGTCCTGTTTTTGTTTTATGCCTTATTAGCTCAGCCAATCTCTCACATACGATAGACTTTCCTCCTTCTTTTAAATGTCCACTCTTTGTGAAATGAGATGACAACACTCTACTGTTTACAAAGTTTACACTAATATTATTTAATTCTAACATTGTCCAATATTTTCTAAAAAACGGGGATGGGGAAACATAAAGTTTTTAGGTAGGGGGAATCCGGCGCACTCTTCTGATAGCGACCCGCTATCCACTTGACGAGGCATCCAACACATCTCAAGGTCCTGTGAGCACTTCCATACCCTGTTGTCTGCTGAACCGCAACATTCATAGTAAGAGGTCCCAGAAAAATGGTCACAGAAGATCTGCTCTCGGTCCCGTAGCTGCCGCTGCTGCTGCATCCTCTCCATGGCTCATCGCATATCCGGTAAGCCAACCGGATTATAGACGTAGACTGCCGCTAAACAAACTCAATGTCACAATTAACGTGGTACAAAGACAACATATCGAACATAGACCGCCGCAGTCTGAAACTGAGCAAAACGCCATATTCAAGTCTATCACATTAGACCCAGCAAACCACCCCTTACTATTCGCAAAAAGACCCCCAAATTTTACAGCCTTGCATGTACCGACACCGTAGTGCACTCTGTCTTATAATCACATATAACTCATCTGAAAAAACTAAATCATACATTATACCATAAACAAATCTACAAAAACATTTTATTAAACTCATAAACTCATAGCTCATAAACTCCATAAACTCAACTCATGTGAGATTCAATAAACATAAACCCATAATCTCATAAACTCCAAAACGCATAAATAAACATAAACAGTACCGCAATAATATTCTGCTTTCATTACAGCATAAATGAACTTGGCCTTGCCAAAAAAACTGCCGAATTCGCTCATCAGCAAAACATGTATAATACAACCTACAATGGTCAACAACATAAACCTTGAAACAATGCCATACTGCCGCATCAGCATACCCCGGTTCGTTAACCGCTTGCTTCACCTAGCAAATATCCGTCGACTAAAACGCCTTAATGTCTGCAAAAGTTAAACACCTTCAACCTACATAAACTGACAAGAGTCTATTTCCTGACGCAGCAAAATGAGTCAATCCCGACTCGCTATGTAACACGCTGTAACACTTACAGCTCAAAACTACAACGCTCGCAAATTCCTGAGCTTGGCCAGTACAGAAACCTATCATTCAATATTTACCGTAAAAATATCATTAATACGCGAAACTATTATCGAGGCGTCACAAATATTATCGATGCGGCATCTCCACTTGCCCGTCATCTGAACTGTCTCTCGTCCAGCCCTCGCATTCTGATATTCCAAATATCCGTAAAAACAAAAACAAAGCCATCCAACTTATTACTCCAAAGTTAAATTAATATGAAAGTTCATCACCCGATGCCAATTCATTTACCGTGTGTACATAAACCCGTAACACATACGCACAAAACGCAACGTTTGTGAATTCCTAAGCTCATTACACAAACAATCAAAGAAGACGTACCACCTGGCAACACTGTATTCTCAACCAAGCCTACTAAATTCAGCTCAATCGCAAATACAGCCATATGCTACCAAATATAGTAGGTCAAACCCGAGAAGACTTATTTTTCACGAGGAAATAAGAAACACAAATTGCCGATCATCGTTTTACCAAGTATTTCGTACACTTTGCACTTAAAATACCACACTTGAAAAACCACATTGTTTATAATATTCATTTAACATATTTGAAATATTTCATTGAAATAATATCACTCACATATCAATTTATAAATATACACTTATTATATCACATGCATATAGTATACATCATTCACTTTATTATGAAAGTGCCAAATATACCGTAAGTTAATCACGTCACAATACCATTTGTATTGCCGCTCAAAGTCAAAAATAATACAATCTATGAAAGACCCAACTCTACAGCCAATTCAAAAATAAACAAAAATTCCCCAAAATCTACCAACACTTCCCCAAATCAAAATTTAGTTTAAAAAAAAAAAAAAAATCAAAAACTACCTTTAAACAGTTAAAATTTTTACCATGAAAAAATCAATTACTCTTGAAATAAGTACGGTACTTTGAATTATTTTTTTATCTAACCAGCATCGATCTTATCTCAAGCATAAAACAAAAAGCATTTGGCACTAACACATTTCAACAAAACAACAATACTTATATCTACTAAAATCCAAAATCATATATATCATAGGCAAAACAAAAATACAAAAGGAACTCGTCTGATCTTCAATTCATCCAAAAAAAACGCTCCCCAAATTATGTTTAAAATTTAATAATCGTTTGGTCATATAGTTGTTACCTCACAAAAATGCTATATTTCTTTGAAAATATCCTCATAAATGCAACCAGTCCAAATGACATAAACATTTATTTACTACAAATAACAAATACTCAATCACAAAAATCTATCAACCAATCAACGCATCTGTAAAACGTAAAATGAAAAAGAAAACGAAAAACCACTGTACTAATCCATACAAAAAGAAAATTTAACTTAATCACCTAAACAAATCGCTCTCTTTCCTTCTAAACAGAAACTTAATTCAACTTTCAAAAACTTTTCTCTTTTTACTAAAACTTTTTAAATATATTTTTGGTAAAGACCAAAACCCACGGCCTTGCACTACTTGATAGGTTTGAGTTTCTTGTTCCCTTAACACCCGGGTTCAAACTCTACTTTACTATATTAACAACAAAGGTACAGATCAATAACAATAATGCATCAGCGGTTCAGTGGAAATACTTATTTTAACATTAATTTATTTGTACGCCTTTACAATTATAGATAACACACAATTTCTCACATTAGCTACACCTATGCTACATACATCTCTTATACTAGGTATTGACCTTTATAAGACAGACTGGATTACGGTATTGGCAAACTAAAGCGTGTTACTTTTATCTGAATGATCCCAAAACTCTGAATAATACGTGACTCTAACTATAGACTGAAATACTTTGGTTTGCTCACTTAGTTTGATGTCTCCACAGGTATCTCGATGGTCCAAATCTCGAGCTGAATTCCAAGTCCCGATTTCCTGGCCGCACTTTGCACGACGAACCGGCCCAACTTTTTCCGGCCACACGCGATAATAACAGACTGGCCTAGCTACCGGCCCAACACCTTAACAGACTGGCCTATCGACCAACCCACTCTGGCCCAACGACCACAATCCTCTGGCCCCGATTCTAGATTCGGATTATACTTTATAACCCGTCTAGCTTCCTTGTTGTCATCTTAAAACAAACCAAAGCAAAGCGAGTTCCGTGTTCCGCGTTTAACGAACTCTTCGCGCGACCTCGCTACAATTTCCGTGTTTATACCGTACTTCCTTGTCCGTCTTACTGGTCAAAACCTTAACATTCAAAATACTATTTCTAATAACTAAAATACTAAAACATATTCCTGCAAAACATAACACTTACAAAGTATTTTTGTTTGACACTATTAAGTACGGTACCTATAATAACATTATTGAAAATGTTACTGTGTTTCTCTTAAAGAAATTTTCAACATTAAAAAGTAATTTATTAAAACTTACATAAAGAGTTTTTTTTATCAAACCTTGTCTTTACCATCTGTTTACTGGTACTTTAAAATTATTTAACCATTAGAAACACTGAGGAATGATTTTAAAACACTGTAAAATAGAATAAACTATTCAAGTGGTAGTTTAAAAACAAATTGTGTGGTATTTCAGTAAAATTTAATAACTTTGACCTTTAAATCTAGTAATGTAATGAGTTGTAGGCCTACATAAAAGAGCAGAGTGCAATGGCGTAATTTGTCACCTGACTGCAGAGCTGGGTATTTAAAACCCACTGGCCTCCTGTGCAATGAAGGACAGGAGAGTGAGGAGAAGGCAACACACTCAATAATATTCAGACCCAACTGGAAGAACACCATTGCCTGGAATGCTGGACAGGGGAGTGTTAAGGGTGTGTAATGAATACATAACCATGCAAAATAATTTATAACATAATATATACATGCATAAAGTGGGAAGCAGACCAAGGATATATTTTAACAGACAAATATTGATAGAAAAGAATGACATAATGGCACAGAAAAAGAGGTCAAAATGTATATAAAGGCTATCCTTAAAGACGAAGAAGGCGAGTTATGGTTTATACTGACAAGGCATATTTTATTTGGTGTTTTTCGTGAAGCTGTCAGGTTGCCTTATAGTTGGGGGTTAGTTTACCAGACTCCAAAGTCTCCGTTCGAATCCTGATGAAAACCATGCAGGTTTGTCTAGTTGGAAAAGTGTTTTTTACAGGTGATGATAACCAATTGACATGATTCTCTTATGTCAAATTTGGTGTATGAGGTCATTGTGATGAGTTAGTGTATAATATCACAGCCTGTAAGTTATAGTGCAATGACTCAGAGAATTATATACGAACGTACATTTTTAATACAATATATTTTCCGAACCAGATATTTTGCCCAAAATTTATCTTGAAGAGTCAACCCAGGATTACACATTTTAAACATCAATAATAAAAATAATAATTACCTAAGCTACTTTACAGAAACAATAAAAGTAAGGGTAATTTTTATTTTATGAGCTGTTATAGGTAGCTCGTTTACATAATTAAACTCTACTGTACCTACATTTCAATTTTTATTATTTTGTGTTAATCCAAAATGAATTAATGTCAACAAATTAACTGAACATTAAAAGAAATTATATTATTGTTATTTTATTTTTTGTAATACGGTAGAATAAAATAAAGAAGGTAGATATTTTAATCTGTAACTTTAAAAAAGAATGTTTTTCTAGGTATTTAATTCAACAAATTCCTCAGTAACTAGTGTTATAATAATATGATGTATACCTATTGAATATAAGTAAGAAACTAGAAGTACAAGTTTTTGTTTTGTATTTACTTACGAGTAAAAATATTGAGTACTAGCCTAAACGGTTTATTAGTGAAATACATTTGGTTTTAATAATGAGAATTCTTGCTGCTTCAACCTTTTATTCTTTTCCTTCAGAAAGTTGTTTCTTTTTTTGTTTTTCAACAATACTAATGACTATTCTATGTCTATTTTTTTTTTGTAAAGTTCCATTTCTCATTTGAAAAATTGATGGATGAACTTCCAGATAAACAAAAAGAGTACATTGATAATATGTTTCTTAGGTCATTATACAAACCAATCACTGCTGTAAAAAAAGTAGCCTACGATTACATTTATACTAATATTATAAAGAGGTAAAATTTGTTTGTTTGTTTGTAAGTAGGGATAATCTCTGGAACTACTGAACCGATTGAAAAAATAGTTTTAGTAGGTAGGTACAGTACTAATAAAAATCTACACTATCCCTGAGTAACAAAGGCTAGAATTAATTTTCATTTAAGGGTTGAAACTGTTGGAATAAAAACACTACATGAACACTGCTACCTTTATTTAAATATACATAGGCCTACATATGTTTTCATTATTCTTTGTTATTGCTTGGCTTGCAGCACAATTTCAATTCTTGTATGTGTTACAAAATGTACTGTTTTTCATTTGTTGTATTTCTTTAAATAAAATATCTACTAAACTTAATAAGCGGGTTGATAGTTTATTTGTCAATATAAAAATCTATTAGGTTATGGGCCCAGTCCACGCAGAGTTGAATTTTCTCACGCAATATTGACAAAGACTTACAAAATATTAAATAAAGTTATTGAATGTACTTTTAAGTTAGACAAGAAAAAGTAGTAGATAAAATGTTCAACAATGAGTTAAAAATACAAGTCGATAAGTTAGAATAAGGTCCTGAAGACTGGGCAAAATGGAAATGGCACATGAACATGGTATTTTGTGCGTATAACCTTGAAAGTATTGTTAATGGCGAATCGAAATGACCTGTACTTTCAGTAACAAATGAAACGTCTGAACAAAAAAAGAATTACAAATATGGATGCAGAATGATGCAAAAGCAGCAAGTATCATTGCAAGGGCACTGAACAAAACGATAGCAGAATTAGTATTAACCTGTGCTCTTGCAGCAGATATATGTTATAAGCTATGTGCTCGTTTTGAACGTAGTAGTACTCAACGTTTGAATATGTTAATTGAATCATTTTTCAAGCTAAACGGGATGACAAAGAAGATATTACTGTTCATGTAGCTAAACTGCAGAAGTTATTCGTCGATTTAAATACTGAATTAGAAAATCATAATGAAAACAAGATATCTGAAAGGATATTGAACGGAAGAATATTGTCAACCTTAGGAAGAGAGTACAATAATTTTAAAGACTTGTGGGATACAATCCCTACGGATCAACAGAAATTAAATCTACTTATTGAAAAACTTTGTTCTATCGAAGCACGTGAATTATCAAATAAAACTGAAGTAAATGAAGTGGCTTTTATGATAAAAGACACTAAATTCAAGAATAAATCAGGTTTTAAAAAGAATGTGAATTCCGAAAAACTTGCTAGTGCAAAACAAAAATTTCCCTGCAACAAATGTGGAAAAACTGCTGGTCACTGGGCAGCAGAATGTCGCTCAAAAACTTTCAAAATGAGTCAAAATTGTAATGAAAAGCCTAAAACTGAATTCAATGGTAAAACTACTGCTTTTATAGCCTATAGTTTGAAGGCTAATTGTGAAAATATCATTGCAGCTGATTACTGGTGCTGTGATAGTGGTGCTTCAAAGCAGATTTCTCCTAATAAACATCATTTCGTATCATTTACCAAGTTTTGTACTCCTAAGAAAATATGTCTTGGTAAAAAAGATGCTGTAATGTTAGCATATGGTCATGGTACTGTAAATGTTAAAGTATATATCAACAATGAATGGGAAAATGCAAGGTTAGAAAATGTTGGGTATGTACCTGATGCGAGTATTAATCTATTCTCAGTGAGCGGCAAATAAGGGTTTCAAAACAATATTAGATGAAGAAACAGTTAAAATAGTTAGAAAAGAAAACCAAAAACTAGTTGCAACAGGGTATTTAAGCAATGAATTGTATATCTTGAACATGCATGCGGTAAACTTAACATCTGCTGCACAAGTGAATCTTTCAAAAGAAAATGATACTCTACAGCTGTATCATGAACGTTTTGCTCATCAGAATAAAAATTACGTTAAGCAAATACTACGACGTATGAACATAGATATTACTGATGAAAAAGAAGATCTTTGTGATGGATGCGCTTTGGGAAAAATGCACCGTCTACCTTTCAAAAAGAGACCTAGTCAATCTGAAGAAACGGCAGAATTAATTCATGCTGATGTTAATGGACCGATGAAAACAACATCTTTAGGTGAATCGCAATATTATGTATGCTTTAAAGATGACTACAGTAAATATTGAAGAATATTTTTTCTGAAAAATAAAATTGAAGTAAGTAAAGCTCTTGAACAATTTCTAAATGAAGCTGCAACAAATGGACATACAGTCAGAAAATTGCGATGCGATGGTGGAGGTGAATTTATAAATAAAAAAGTTGTTAATCTGTTAAGTCGAAGAGGGATTGATCACACCATCTCACCGCCTTACACTCCTCAGCAAAATGGCACAGCGGAACGAGAAAATAGGACTATAGTAGAAGCTGCTCGATCTATGCTTAGTGCAAGCAAGCTGCCACAATTCTTATGGGCAGAAGCGTGTAATACTGCAGTATACATTTTAAATCGCACAGAAAAACTAAAGTCGCAAATAAGTTTCCACATGAACTCTGGTATAAAAGAGAGGTTGAAAAACTAAATCATCTAAAAGTATTTGGTACTGGTTGTTATGTACATATTCCAAAGCAATTTAGATCAAAGTTTGATAATAAATCAGTTTTTGGACATATGGTTGGATATGTTAATGACAAAGATGGGTATAGAGTATGGATTCCATCGAAAAGCAAGATAATTTGTAGTCATGATGTATTGTTTAAGACTGAAAATGTGTGCAATATACAACAAAATGCAGAAGTTAGTCATATAGACGAAAAAGACAAAGAAAATGTAATTGAAAATCAATTCAATATACTGTACAAAGAAAATAATTATCTGGATAAAAGTGTCAAAGAAGAGATTGATATAAATGATAACAACGAAGTCAACAATTTTTCAGAAGAAACAGTCAATGAAATACGACAAAGTTCTCGTGATAGAAACAACCAGATTGGATGAACACAGGTGATTTCGTGATGTTATCAGAATTACCAAAAGAAAATGATGATGACAATCCAAAGTCGTACAACGAAGCCATGAAACTCGTCAAAAGGAAAAATGGAAAGGCAATGAATAATGAAATAGAGTCTCTACAGGAAAATGAAACCTTTGACCTTGTACAGCGACCTGATAATGTAAATATAATTAAAAATCGTTGGGTTTTTAGAGTAAAGCCTTCAACCAATGGAGAAAGTCGATACAAAGCACGATTAGTAGCAAAAGGCTATGTACAAAAATACGGAATTGACTCAGTTTGATGTTAAAACAGCCTTTTTGTATGGTATGCTGCAGGAGGAAGTCTATTTAGAACAGCCTGAAGGATTTGAAGATGGGACCGACCGAGTATGCCTATTGAAAAAGAGTCTCTATGGTCTAAAGCAAGCTCCACGTTGTTGGAATAAGCGCTTTATGGAATTTATGAAAAAAACAGGTTTTAAAACTAGTACAGCTGATCCTTGTGTTTTTTATCGAATTAATCAAGAAAAAACTCTATATGCTGCTATTTACGTTGATGATGGTCTACTAGTTGGAACTGATGAACAAGAAATCAAAAGTTTTTTGAAACTTTTACAGACTGAATTTAAAATTACTACTGGCTCTTTGGAAAACTTTCTAGGTACCGGTATGCAGATTAAATATGATGGTGATGGATCAATCAGTATTAATCAAGAAGAATATACAAATCAAATATTGAGACGTTTTGGGATGTATGAGGCCAACGCAGTATCAACTCCCATCGGTAAAGAAGAAGTGGAAGATAGTCCAAATGTAAAAGGAAAAGTTCCTTATCATGAAGCAGTTGGAAGCCTTATGTATCTTACTGCTGCAACTCGTCCAGACATTGCTTTCAGTGTTAACAAAGCGGCACGTGCAATGGAAAATCCTACTGAAAAAGATTGGAGTAATGTGAAACGTATTTTTAAATATTTGAAAGGAACTAGTGGGTATTGCTTAAGGTACAAACATGATGGAAAATCCCTAAGAATATACAGTGATGCTGATTTTGGTGGTATTACCTCATCACGTAGATCAACAACTGGTGTTGTAGTATTAGCTGGAGGAGCAATTTCCTGGACTAGTCAACTTCAAAGAACAGTTTCTCTCTCAACTACTGAAGCTGAATTAATAGCTGCAAGTGAAGGAGCAAAAGAATTAATAAGGATCAAACGATTATTAACAGAACTATTGTGTTTTAATCAACTTCCAACACTTTATGTGGATAATGCAAGTACGATAAAATTAGTAAAGAACCCTGAATATCATAAAAGATCAAAACATATTGACATCAGATACTTCTATGTACGAGAAAAATATCTAAATGGAGAGCTGAAGTTGGAACATATTGATGGACGAAAGCAGTTTGTAGACTTATTTACCAAGCCATTAGATAAAAATAGATTCATCTATCTTCATTCCAGTATTGGAGTTCTGAAATTATCAGCTAAAGTCTAGCATGTAGTGTTTTGGAGGAAGTACTGGAATAAAAACACTACATGAACACTGCTACCTTTATTTAAATATACATAGGCCTACATATGTTTTCATTATTCTTTGTTATTGCTAGGCTTGCAGCATAATTCAATTCTTGTATGTGTTACTAAATGTACTGTTTTTTCATTTGTTGTATTTCTTTAAATAAAATATCTACTAAACTTAATAAGCGGGTTGATAGTTTATTTGTCAATATAAAAATCTATTAGAAACAACCCCTAAAAAACTAAATATTAATTCTTATACTTTCCTTAAAGCTAGAGAGCTGAAATTTTATACATTTATTTCTTACAAAATACATAGAAAAAGTGAACTAGATTTGCATCGCGTACTGCTAAGGGGTGAAAATTTAGTAACAACCCCTACAAAAAATGTTGATTGTTACACTTTCCTTAAAGCTAGAGAACTGAAAATTTTGCACTTATTAATGTTAAGTGTTTTATATTAAATTAAATAAATAATAACACACGCAA
>JAGFPH010005408.1:15660-42951 GCA_018207615.1 Philaenus spumarius | reverse complement strand
AAGATATCTTTACATAACAAAACAAGCTATAGACATCAACACAGTAATCACATTCCAAGATAAAGTTCCACTACTGGGATTTACTGGTGACATCAAATATAACTTGCTTGCTCCTCCACCACAACGCCTTGTAAGATATCTTTACATAACAACAAAACAAGATATAGACATCAACACAGTAATCACATTCCATAATAAAACTACCACTAATTGGATTTACTGGTGACATCAAATATAACTTGCTTGCTCCTCCACAACAACGCCTAGTAAGATAACTTTACATAACAAAACAAGCTATAGACATCAACACAGTAATCACATTCCATGATAAAACTACCACTACTTGGATTTACTGGTGACATCAAATATAACTTGCTTGCTCCTCCACAACATCGCCTTGTAAGATATCTTTACATAACAAAACAAGCTATAGACATCAACATAGTAATCACATTCCATGATAAAACTACCACTAATTGGATTTACTGGTGACATCAAATATAACTTGCTTGCTCCTCCACAACACCGCCTTGTAAGATATCTTTACATAACAACAAAACAAGATATAGACATCAACACAGTAATCACATTCCATGATAAAACTACCACTAATTGGATTTACTGGTGACATCAAATATAACTTGCTTGCTCCTCCACAACAACGCCTTGTAAGATATCTTTACATAACAACAAAACAAGATATAGACATATTATAAGATATAGACAACTAATATAACTTGTTTGTTTAAATATTATTATAAAAACTGCAAGGAAATACATTGCTTATTATCATGAGCTGAACAAGAACGGGTGAGCTGCAAGTGGCTTGGAACAAGATTTTACAGGAAAAACTTCAGCCCATGGCTCATATTATTAAAAAGCTTCCTGTTTGTACAAAAGCAAATAAGACTGAAATTTTAGAATGGACAAACAATGTCAAATTATTGAAATAATGAATTAATTATTAATCGCTAGACGTTGCCCGAGGATGACCGTACTAAGAATGGCACACACTGATATGGCAATATATTTACATTGTCTGGGCAATGTCCAAATTTTACTCTTTAATATTGTAAATAGTGTTTTTCTTTTTTAATATCCAATATCTATGACAAATATAAACTGCATTGCTAGGCCTACCCATTTTTATAAAATAATTTCTTAACATTCCCTGACGTTAGGTTTTAAGAAATGTAATCCTTATCCTGAAGAGCATGGAAATACATTTATTTGATTTATATGATGAAATTATTTAACTGCATTCAATACCCATAAAATTTCAGCACCTAATTCGTCTTGTCCAAAGTTTTACAATCATTAGGATATTATTGTTATCATCAGAAGTAGCATAAAAAAATGTTTCATTTTAATCCTGAACTACTTGACATTTTCACTTTTGCCATTGTGCTTCTCTCTAACAAAATAGATTTGTAAAGCTGCTTCTCCCATATTTAGCAACACAAAACTCTTTCATACACATATTGCATTCAGCACTGTCATCATTTGGTACATTCAACACACAATATTTTTATATCACATTTAACAATCTCTCATCATTAAAATAACGCTTTATCATCTAAACATTTTCTAAAAATGCAATAAGGAATAATGTTTACAAATTGGACAGAACTACCATAGCCTACTTTATATTTATCTAGCCTGTCATACAAACTGACAATAGGCTTAAGGCCTATTTAATATAAAAGCGATTATTTAGCTAGAGCTAATCTTAAAGTTTATTAAAAATATCATTTAAGGCTATAAAATTCTTCTTTTTTTTAAGAGTGTTTAGGGTGATACAGATAAACAATAAACCAAATCAACTAAACTGATAGTTAACAAAAAATATAACATTAAAATAGTTGAAAACCCCAAAGCAGAATGTGTTCTATCTTTCTGCAACGGTTGATGGTAAGACAAAAAACTTTCTGCGAGTACGGGCGTTTTAGTAATAAATTAATCATAGAGATTTTTTATAGGTGATTAAGTAGGCCCTAAGCATAATCAATTCACACATGATCAATTCTTTGTATTTATTGAACTTAGTAATTATTTTAATTTCTATAAAATACTTAATAAAGTTATAGTATTTAAAACTTCTTTAATCCTTAATTTTACTTTAAATTTTCTTATATTTTGAAACATGGCAAGGATTCATTCAAATCTTCTTGGATTCGCCTTACAACTTTGGATGTTACTAGTTGGGACATTAATTTATATTTTCAGACTGGTTTGTAGTCATTGTAGTATGTATTTCTGGCATAAAGACAAAAAAACCAGTAATTCAACTAGGCCTAATTATTTGTAATTAATACTTTCGCAGCGTATGTCCGCGAAAAAAATCGATGCCCGAATACAATTTGTGGCAACTTTATGAATTACCATTGTTGAAATATTATTTAAAATACTATGACGAATATCCGCAAAAGAATATGATGTCCGAATATTATTAGCGCTAATTTTATAAAACGCAATTTAATATGCAACAGCGTAGGCCTATGTCCGCGAAAAAGCTACTCTCGAGAATTATAATTTGTTCTTGTTTCTATGAAATATCGGCGTTAAAACTTAATTAAAAATACAACTGCTAAGGTCCGCAAAAATGTTATTTAGATGACACTTGTAAAATTCGGAACAAAGTAGAAATTAAATATCGCTATTTGAGGGAATGAAAAACTAGTAAAATAAAGGCACTTCGTCGGGACTCCCACAATAAACAAATCATGGAAAACGTAAATACCGAAAATATCCAAAAGGTTTTACCCCTAAAACAAAAGGAGTTATTATACTTTAAATACATTTGTTAAAGATCTATAACATTTTTAACTTTTCGTCACAGTAGACACCCTAAATTCTGTAGACACGATAAGAAACTAATCCATAAGTGGTTGACTTTGAACCTGCTTTACCTTCCTGTATTCAAATAACTAAGCACACGCATGAATACAAATAAAACAAGAAGCGTTTACTTAACAAACGAAACAATTGCCTAAACATTTTACATGAGAAAATGTCTACACACATCAAAGTAAGAAAGTTTTACATTTTTCCTACTGATATATATATTGTTTTATGCTGAATTGGGTATAAATGCAGAGAATGTGATTTCAAAATTTGCAAATACCGGAATTGAGATTACATTCAAAATAACGGAGAACTGGCAAGTCCGATAGTGATATAAACTAAGTATCTCTCGGTATCGAATTTCGGCTTGTGTTCTCGATAAAGTATTGGCGGTATCGAGAATCGATCCATCCCTAGTTTATGACCTGCAAAAAACGTTTATTCTATAAGATATCTTTCTGCAGCCCCATTATCGTTTTGCGACAATGTTGCACTGTCGCTCGATGTTCTGCTTTGGGGGTTGAAAATAATAAAATTAATATTTATATTATTTACACCTCCTTTTTACTTATATGCTAGAGCCTATAAAGTTTAAGTTACCTTACAAATATATATATATATATATATATATATATGTAATATATAACTTCAATTAACCTTTTAACGTATACGCCTAACCATAATAATATTAGCCTATAAATCCTAACGATTGACCAATAATACAAACTATAATAACATGGGGTGATTTACGTTTGATTCAGATAAAATAAGAACAACAAATTAATCACACAACAAACTTTAAGGGGACTCGGCAGGTCCTATCCCGGCAATGTTAAATTAGCCATTTTGGTGCACACTTTTCTCAAAAACCGTTTAAGCTAGAACTCTCAAATTTTGTATACAATTATAGTAATGTCTCATGTCTCCTACTCTTTAAAGCAGGTTTTTGGCAGTAAAAAGTTTATAGAAATTTATGATTTTTTTTATATGTAGGCTAAATTATTTTTTTTATTAAATATTTTTTTTAATTTAATTTTTAAACGTAACCTAGGCATCATATTTTAAAATCCCTGTGCATAACCATACCTCTAATACGTTTTACAAATTTCAGTTTATTATCTCTAGTGGTTCCTGAGAAAAGTGTACACAAAGTTCGAAAAACTAAACTTTCGGAAAATAGCAAATAAAGTAGGCGTATTATGTAAAACTGGTACAATGTACAGTAGAGCCACGGTTATCCTAGCCTCGACTAATCGAGTTCGGGGTTAACCGAGGTAGAAAAACAAAATAAAAAAAGTTTGGTTTGCGGTAGACGCATGCGTTAAAAGTAACCGCGCAAAGTGAAATCCACATATAGCGCCAAATGTACTGCACTGAACTTATATTAGTCACATGTTTCATCAAAACTGGTTCCGGTAAATAAAAAGCACAGTTTTTAATCATTATTATTAGCATAATGAGAGTAGACAGACGTCTGTGATTATTGTTACGTGACCCACATCATTCCTTTTATTGCACCTGCTTCCTGCTTCTATCTGACCTTCTATTAAGTCTAACTCTACCCTACCAGGCTTATCTCCCTCTAACACATCTTTAGTTTTTTGTGAATACAGTACTGTAGTTTGATTCTGTATCAAGTAAACCCTCGCTCTTAAAACGTTACGTGTGTCATACTGCATATCGTTTGTTTATTTTTCAAGCGAGCGAGTTCCATTAAACAGAAATTACTTATAGTCTTCTTAATTTTTTTTTTTAAACATGTACTGTAGCCTATGTATGTCTTTTTGTTGTTTTATATTCGTAGTTTGTTTTCATTTGGGCACTTTGCTAATCATCAATACAATTTTGTTAATGCTTTTTCACTAAATGTCACTTTGTTTAATAAAACTCATACTCACTGTGTTATGACAATGTGCAGTGTAAACCAGTAGTGTAAAAATAGATAAGGCGCACAAACAAGTGAGTTCCATTAAACAGAAAGCACTTATGGACTTCTTTAACAAGTTCGCTCCCAGGCGGCATATAGGCTATATATGTGCCGGGCGGAGTGAACCCAATGACCACACTAAATGCAAAAGACTTAACCAGTGTACCATCCAAGCTGAGTATCACTCTACCCACAGGCCAATGTTAAAATTGCTAAAATTATATTTTTTTAAACACAAATAATGGGTTATTACATATAAATTCATAAATCAGTAATTTATTTGACTTTAAAGAGCATTTTTTTGGTGGCATATAATATGTCCCGCTCGGTCTGTAACAATAAAAAATGTTGTTTTTATTAATATAGACCAGCTGGCACATATAAATCAGATCGGTACTAAACAAACATCAGATCGGTGCCTCACTTTCTCCATCGGTACTAAACAAGAAACTCACATTAGAATCACCTTCTAATGCTCTGTCTATTTAACTACTACCCTCTAATGTCACACGCTAACTTGTCATACATTTAGGTTAGCTTTACTTGCAAAACAACAACAGTTTGTTTGAGTCAGCTGTAATGAAAACGAAAACAACAGGGGTGCCAACTTTGAACATTGTATTTTTACCACATACATCGATGTAGCCAGAAACCAAGCGGCACACAGGTGTGCCACACATCCCTACAGACCCCATACGAAGTTTCAGAACTTTACCATACACTGTTTTGAAATAAACACTGGTCTATTGTGAGAAAACGTGTGGCACAAAATGTGCCGACTGATCTATATTTAAGAAAAAAAATTGTTATTGTGGGGGCGAACGTGTTAAGTAATAATTTGTTATCTGAAACATGTACTGTAGCCTAAGTACGTCTTTTGTATTTTATTTTTATTTGGACTTTAGTTTTTCATTTGATAATAATGTTGATGCCTTTTTCACATCTTTGGCCACGTTTTCATTGATTTCACCAGTTTATCATGTACGATTTTTGACAAGAGTCCATTTATCCGAGTTTTCACTTATCCGAGGTACCCTCGGTCCACATTACCTCGGACAACCGCGGCTCTACTGTACTATATCATACAATCACAGTTTGTTTACAATGTAACATAAACAGAACTACAAAAAACAGCAGCTCCTGCAAACAGCTGGGGAAATAAATTTTCTCAATGTAGCCAACAAGATAATTTAAAATAGCTTACTCAAAACATAACTTATTATACATGAAAATGTTTAGAAAAGATCCGGCTATAAGAAAAAACTATAAAAGTTATTTTTTAAATGTTTTTACCTACTAAATCCCCTTAAGAAATACACTACGCGGCAAACAATAGCATCAACAAAGCACCATTTAACGTCAATCTATCTAATGCAGTTGAGATTTCTCAAAACGATAATGGCAAAACTCAACTACATACTAGGAGGAAATAAAAATAGTTATGGGTCAAAGTCACAAAATGGGACAATTTCAAAAAAAAATTAAATTAAAATTAAGTATTTGATTTTATATAAATAAATAGCATATTAGGTAAATAACATGTTCAGGAACCTTATCTCATATGTAGCTGAGCTAAATTCTATGAATTTCTATTTTTTTATGGACTTTTAGTGTACCGAAGCATTAATGGATACAAATCGGTCACGCTTGCTTAATCGGCAAAATATTACTTTGAGATAGCTTAAAAGTATAATTAATAATATCTAATATACCCAATAACATTCATTTAATAATTCTGTATAAAAATTATACAATCAGATTTTGAATGACACATATACTGCCGATTTCGTGTGTGTGACCGATTTGTGTGGCCGTGACCGAGTAGTAGCGATCGTGAACGCTAATTTGATAATAATTTAAATTTGTGATTAGAAAATGCTGGAAGACAAGTAAAATAGTTGTGTTTATAATTAAAACAAACAATGGTTAGGGTAAGCAGCTTTTAGTGTTGAAATAAACAAAGCAACCGAAAAATCATAACAAAGTACTGATTGGCTATAATAATGTAATATTTAAAAAAACAAAGTAACTTCTTGAGTTAATACGTATAACAACACAATCTCTAATAACAAAATCTTTAATAATTCCAGATATAACACAAACAAAGGATATATAATTACTAAAAGTGATAAATAAACAAAACGGTCACATAATACCATGGCGGTCACGCTACCGATTTGCACGTGACCGCTTTGTAATTTTCAAGTAAAACTCGGTGAATTAGCATTAATAGGTAACATAGGTTTGTCCTATTGAGTTTAGGATAAAGACAACGAATGCGCAACTAACTAGGCACGTTGGTTACTGCAACATTTTAATATACACTTAAAATATTTACGTGACCGTTTTGTCATGCAATTAAGGTACTATTATTAGTTTCCATAAATTTAGGTGATTTTTCGAAGAATTTAACAAATTGAAATTATTTCAACTAAGCCAGCAGTTGAAGTTCACTAATAAACTTCCAACAGACTACTGATCGCGTCAATTCTATCGCGATCGATAACTTAAGCAGGTTTATACTCAAGTCGGTCTTTGTTTAGCTGTTTCAAGGGCAAGTGTTCAATATGCAAAAAAACATAGTTATCTTGTCCTCTGCTTGAATATTGTTTATGTATTAGTCATCA
This sequence comes from Philaenus spumarius, assembly GCA_018207615.1. Taxonomy (NCBI): domain Eukaryota; kingdom Metazoa; phylum Arthropoda; class Insecta; order Hemiptera; family Aphrophoridae; genus Philaenus; species Philaenus spumarius. The sequence goes on along the minus strand of JAGFPH010005408.1, from coordinate 35,553 downwards.
CATAACCTAAACGTTTATTCTATGCCGTTTTTGCCGTGAGCCGTGATTATCGATCTCCTTGTTTGTTTATTTGACATTCAATATTTAAGATAGCTGGTCAAGGACAGTGACCGATTTGTATTTCTTAGAAAGGAAATATATTTTAGTCACTAAAAATAGTAACTTTTTATCATGCAATTTGTCTAGTGAGAAGGAAAAAAAAGTTTCAAAAATATAAACATTTTTATTTTTGTCATATTTTTTTTCTTTTATTTTTTTTTTTTTTAAAGGGACTGAAATTGTCCCGTTTTGTGACTTTGACCCTTATGATCCTTTTTTCAAGAACTACTACACTATGAATGCCACTAGAATAGCTTATAAGTTCAAGCAAGCTAGAATAGCATTATTTCAAGTTGTATTATTTGTCCTCGAGTTTAATATTAACAGCTTGTACAAAATTGGTTTAGTGGTAAAAAGGGAGTGGTTTTCACGGATAACGCGGAAAAGAAACAGTTAAATTCATCTCCAGCGAGAAATAGTCAATGAGAATAGCTAGAAATAGTGTCGTTCAGCCCATGCTTTACTCACATACACTTAAAACAGGGCTACTAGAAAATGAAGCTGTTAAGATGTTTTCAATCGGTTTAACCGATCATAGGCCTATATAAAAAGAATATTAAGAAAATTAACAGTAGAGCATCTATCAGTTAACCGAATATCGGCCATCCGGATGATCGGTTATACGGACAGTTATGAAATTTACTTCTTGTGTATGTATTTTGAGTCTTTTTAGTGCATTACGTATCCTTAAATTTTTTAGTGTTGTGCCAGTGTTGTGTTTAATTGATACGTGAACACTGAAAACTCACAGGAATGTACTAAGGTATGTATGATATATGTACAACTGTACCTCAGTACTGTAATACTTTTTCTCATATTTTATGTAAATATCAATTATCATCCGGATTATCGATTTTACGGACAAGGTGATTCCAAATTTAAAATACCAATGTTTAGAATATATAAAAATATATAGGCTATAACTAGGGATGTGTCGATACCAGATTTTTCGGTCTCGATACCGATACTTTGAAAAATCAATTCTTAATACCGATACCTATAAAAAAAAAAATGACGAATGTCCGCAAAGAATACGACGTCCGAATATTATTAGGGCTAATTTTAAAAACCGCCGGCGTTAAAAATAATTTAAGTACCACAGTAAATGCCCGCAAAAAATCGATGTTCGAATATAATTAGTACCAATTTTATGAAATACCATTGGTGAAATGTTATAAAAAATAAAATGACGAATGTCCGCAAAAGAATACGACATCCGAAATATTATTAGCGCTAATTTTATAAAACGCGGCATTCAAACGCAATTTAATATATATACAACAGCGTATGTCCGCGAAAAAAACCTACTCCCAAAAACAATGGAATGTCTGCATAAGAAAATAAAATAATTAACCTAGTCCAATGAAAAACACGTGAGAGTTTCAGTAACGAAATAGCAGAATGCATTGCAATTTAAAATAAAACAAGTTTTTAATTATTCGGAATATTTTTTTACGACTGACTAGGATTGCGTTACTTGGAATATCATATGTTTTGTTTCCTGAACGTTCAATTCGGATAACTTCAGAAATAATCGGAACTTCAATCATCGAAAATTTGATTCGACGGCGTCAGTCTAGTCCCGCCGAAGTCTGTACAACTTGTTAGAACAAAGTACTGTAATATCAAATTAATAACACACTGTGTGTAAATACTTACAGTATTCAGTTTTAGTGCAGTGTTTTATTCATTTTTTTTATTAAATTTAAATATTTTTGTTTTAGTTACCGCATTAGTTAATAGTAGAGCGTCGATTTGTTCGGGTAATTAAATTGTGTAGGCCTACTCACTTACGACGGGCGGCCAAGCGCTCGGCTGGCTCAACAGCGGCCGCACAAACTCCCTGAAGTCTACAACTCGGCTGATTATGCGAGTAAAAACCTTTAAATTCGGAATTACGTGCACGACGTGCAGTACTGTAATGTACTTATTTATTTACAGTACATTTCCACTTTCCGATAATCGACACTATATACTGAAATAACATATTAATTTGATTAAGTTTAGTTAGTTGAGGATATGTGGAAACTTAACCGGAGTAGGCTAGTCTTGTCAGCAATGGCATCGAAAGTGTGGCAATATTTTATAATAGACATTGAGAGTGATGGACTTTTGTTTAACTTAGCTGAATACTTGTATTTAATTATTTGTACATAACATACTTAATCATTTCAGTATTCAAATTAAATCTTATACTTTACTCTTGAATTCTTGTTAAATTCCTTGAATAATAAATAGAACCGATTTGACTCTAGAACTGGGAACCGAAAAAAAAATGGAACCGACCCATCTCTAAATAAAAAGTAAAACAAAGGAATTCCTTCGGGACTCCCATAAAAATCATAAATCACGGGTAACGTAAGTCCCAACAAGTTTTACCCGACTTCAAACAAATAAAATTATTACTTTAAAGTTTAAATACTTTTTGTTACTGATCTATAAAATGTGTTATTTTTCTTCACGGTAGACACCCTAATTCTATAGACACGATAACAAACGAATCCATAAGTGTTTGACCTTGAGCCTACTCTAGACTTCTTGTGTACAAACAACAGCCTACGCATGAATAAAAATAAAACAAGAAGCGTTTACTTAAGAAAGGAAACAATTGCCTAAAACATTTTACTGGGCAAAATGTCTACTTACATAAAATTAATAATGTTTTACATTTTTCCTACTGATATTTATTGTTAAATGCTGAATTGAGTTTAAATACAGAGAATGTGATTGCAAATACCGGAGATTACATTCACGGAGTCTATACGAGAACGGGCAGTTCTGACAACTGAGTATCTCTTGGTATCAGTAATCGGTATCGAGTTTCGGGTATCGAGAATCTAACCAAAGCTAAAGTATCAGTGGTATCGAGAATCGACCCATCCCTAGCTATAACTGTATTAATATTAAGTCACCCATGTATTAGATTAAAGGCACACCCATAACAAACTATTTGGCATAAGCAGGGCTATCTTAAGCCTCTTACAAATCATTACCTAATCAGAAGTACACACTTAAATTATAGATGACTTCACAAAAAAAATTGATTCTCTCAAAACACCATATTTATTTATTTAACAACACTTCACTATATTCCAAACTTTGTTAAAAACAGTTCACTAATGAAATAATTCGATCATGTCAATAGAAATACGTACTGAAAGAAAAGGTAAACAAACCCATATAGGAACATGCCAGCCGTTCCAACCTATATTTAATTCTAAACCTCAACATATTTAGCAGGGAAATTAGGCATAGAACTAGTAGGCTACCTATGAATTCTCTTCTTTTATAATCATCTAGACGTAAAAACGTTTAAATTTAGATCGTAAGTGTTAGGAAATATTATTTAAGAATTAACTGTAAAATTTGGGATCTTCCTTGTCTAAAGACAGTCCGTTTGACTACCATGTTCAACTAAAAAGGGTTAAGACGTATTCACGCGTTTTTCAACCAATTCAATTAATTTATACGAGATTTGGTAAACAAATTATACCTAACAAAACGACGAATACGACATACATTTATTATTTACAAAAACTAAAAAATAATTAAAAACTCAAAGGAAAAGAAACACTATTATTTGTAGCGATTGAACATACATAGATCTAAGAGCCCACAAGGCTTCTAGTTAAAGCAAAGAATATTAGAATCTTAATTTTCGAAGTAAATTATATTTATAAAGGTGAATCTTTAGCCTACATGGCTCGACAAAAACGACTAAATACAAAATACTTAATTTTTAGTTAAAGCAATATTTGTTTTGAATTTACATTTTTTTAGTAAATCAAATTTAATCCAAATACAATATTTATGGCGCAACAATTCAAATGCTACGGTATATTTTTTTTTAACTCAGGGGCAAAATTATTAGGCTAATAAAATAAATGCCTAAAATTACCTCATAGAAGTAGCAATACACCTTGGATAACAACTGGTATTTACCCAGATTACGCTGATCCACATATATATTCATTTTGATTAGTTCCTGGTTTGTTTTTCTTTATACTCAGCAGCAACGTCACCTATAAATAAAACTCCAAATTATTTGCCTATTTAGTATACTTAATACAAAGAAAGATAAAAATTGTAATAACAGTACAGCGCCGATCAACTGAAACAATTGGTGCAGGGGGGTGTTCGGATAATCGAACATTTCTGGGAAAAAAACTACTCAGTGTTTGGTGTTACTAGGTCTACGACTACCAAAATATTGTATTTTCAGGGGTTTTTTTTAAAGCTAATTACTAGGGCTACAACAAACAAATTATTGAATTTTCAGGTTTTTTAAAAGCTAATCACTATGTATTAACTAACACCATCTTTTTTATAACATATAACTGACATCGTAATCTGGGAAATTATATCCTTTGGGTACCTAATAAAATTCAATAGGCCTACTGAAATCACTAACCAATATTATTTTGTCCATTACCTTAAATTGCCTTATAATATTATTACCTTTTAAAAGAATTTATATACAAATGCAGGGAAAATGACATAGCCTATTAAAAAAAAACAATATATCTGTAAAAATAAATTGAAGATAACTAACACCCAAGGCATACAGATTCCTTTTCAAGTTTCTTTTTCAATATTATTAAACCACTCTAATATACAGCCAATAGGCCTACAATTTATTTAAAGTTAATGTATTTTAAAGTTTAAGTACCGGTAGATAAAACAAAATATCCTTCACAATATAGATTAGAAGTGTGCATATTCTGTTTGGACTATTAAATCTATTTAGGAATCACAACACCCAAAATAATGTGCAAATGTAGAGGAAACTATAGCTATATACATATTTAATATAGTCTTGTAATTTTATAAATAATGCATATTATTTGCAGCAAAACTATAAGTTACATAACATTATTTTGTAGACATTATGTAACGGTACAATAGTTTAATTCAACATGAGTCACTACAATACCCTAGAGATATACATAGGGAGCATATCAAACATAAACTTATAGTTAAAAATGTTACCTGTGGTACTAATATTCAGTTAATTATAAAGTTTTTAAAACTACTATTTATTTCAAACCATTAAAAATTTAATAGGTAAAATGTTTCCGTGTTAAAATGCAGCCATTTTGTGATGTTTCTTTAAAGTGATTAGCCTGAACATAAATCCAAGCTTTTCTATCCATATTTGTCGATTAATAATACAAACTAATGATTATGTGTTCATAACAAAGATCACCTTTCCAAGTTAATAAATTGGCCACTGTGGTGAATTCAGTTAAAACCTAAGCGGTTATCTTCGCCTGGGAATCTGAGAACTTCAATTATTTACTATGTTGATAAACAACTAATTTTAACTTCATAGTATTTTTTTGTTATATAGGCTAGTATTTTTTCCCCCTACCTTCTTAAAATGTGTTGAAGTAAAATACTGAAGTTAGAATAGCCCTACCGTATATAGAATGACAGATTATTAGAGTTGCATAAAGGATATTGATAAAAATAGGCCATCCATACAAAATTATTTTATATGGTACAATGAAATACATAACTGTAATTTATAACATAGCACTAAAAAAAATGTACCTAGGCTACTATATTTATGTAGGCTACCTATAGGCCTACAATAACACGACATTCAAACTAAAAATCTAAAAATTGAACAAACAAATGACGGTTAGGCTACTTGGACCCAAATGTCAAATTTTTTTCTAAAATCCCATAAATTTGTATCTCTACCTGGAAAAGAATAGTTGAAATGAAGAGAGTATAGGCCTTCATTAACATTCCAGCTGATTTAAAGATTATGTTACTAACTTACACTGATCGCGGAATATCTAGAGCTGTGGCCTACACACTGGAGGGGGAGAGATAAACAGTGTGCAGCGTGCTAATCTTACTAGCCTAGCCACAAACATCATGCTACCACTAACTCACTTTCATAGTAGTATGATAGCTAGCATACATAGTATTGTCTTTTTTAATGTCAAAACACTATTTGATTATTCCTTGTCGGAAATTTTTTTGATGAGAAATGTGTTACTCAGCACCCACGTGACTAAAATGTCTTCATGTCAGATTAGTACAAGGCTGTGCATACGCTGGAGCGCCCTCTTCCCCACATCTCAAGATATTCTGCGCTCAATGTACAGTCACAGTAGGCCTATGTTTCCACATTGTTAACATATAAGTTGCTAACAGCAATTAAGTTTTGTATAACATACATGTTTTCTGGAGTGTTAATGTATACTTTTGCTGTTGAAACTTATAGTATTAGGCTAGATATCATAACATTAAAAATTTGTATTTAATTACAATAAGCACAAAATTTGAATAAAAGAAGAAACGAAAATCAAGCATAATATAACTTAATTCTTGGGCGTAAATGGTCAAAATATTTCTAAACCACCTTCAATTATGTTCATATTGATATTATAGGCCTAAGTACTAGGCTAAAATTGTTCTAGTTGCAGGACTCAAGTCAAATGTAAAAATTTTACGTTGCCTAGAAGAAAAAAAAATAAGCTGAAAATAAAAATGTTTGGGCACAAATTATTCAAATAAATTATTAAACCCCTAAAAACCCCAAAACCTATGAAAACACTCTATAACGGAACATTATTCTAATGTTAAGTTAATTATATTAGCCTACAATTGGACTGCTTCAGTTTATTTATTTTTTTTATAAACAATTTTAACTTAGGCCCTAAGTAGAGCCTACATTTTCTGATCTATTATCGCAACTAACTTCAAACTTTGAACAAACTAATCAAATCCAAGTCCTGGCTAAAGTATTTTGTAAGTAGGCTAAATAGCCTATGTAGTTTTTACAATCAATGTTTAATATATAGGCCTAAGCCTACCACTAGGTGTACTAAGTCTTAGTAACTTAATGGGTTTTATCAGATCTAGGTTGCCAACTAGGGATGTTACTAGTCGTTATTTAACGGTAACAGTTCTAAATGCTACTGCTACCGGCAAATAAGTTATTTTTAATCGTTATTTACTGCTAACTGTGATTTTCTGAACTGCTACTTGTTTTTAGTGCTATTGCAGACTTATCGTTACCGATCACATCGGGGTTTTCCTTTCTGCTACTGTGATTTGCTGAACTGCTATTTGTTTTTAGCGATTTTGACTTACCGTTATCAATCACAGAAACACTTTAACAGTCTATAGGCCTAAATGCTCATATCCGTTATTACAATATTTTTTGGAAATATTAAATTAAATCTTTTGAAAAAGATAAAAATCAAAAATTGTGTGTTAAAATTAGAGAAACAATTAGGCAAACAGAATTGAAATATTATTTTATTTTATGTTTTATAATTAAAATTATTGTCTTAATTTTAGGCTTTAAATATTAATCCTTAAATAAAAATACTACTGTACTACAGTACGTAAATTGAAATAACAATTTAAAACTTAAAACGAAGATAGCGTCAAGCACAGTAGGCCACAGTAGGCCTAACACAATTCACAACTCGGTATCAGTATAGCAAATAGCAATAGCAGAATGCAGAAATGCACCCTTGTTCTGGCTCTAACATATAACAAAACAAAGCTCAAACCTAACCGTTATTGCTACTGAACTGCCAATCACAAGCGAGAATCCATATCTTTGACAAAGTTGTAAAACCGTTATTGCAACTGAACAGCCAATTACAAGCGAGAATCCACAAGTTTGAATTTTTAGCTAGGAGGAGTAGCAGGGAGCATAGCATCATAATATCATTACAGGCCTACTGCCTGCGGCAATTCGGAGTTTTTTTGGGTTGGGCAGTAACGAATAACGACTAACACGATGATGATGCTACTGCAATCACGAACAGAGTAGGCCTATAGCATTTATTCACGTTTTGTTAGAGGATAGAGTAGCAGATATAATCTGCTACTATAGAGTAGCAGTTATGTTATTGACTTAACATCTCTATTGCCAACCAGGGCATACAAAAACAAACTAACCTACCAATTAATGTGATCAATTTTATCACAAAACCAGTCAATGTTACAAGCCTGATGTTATTAAAATAAACAAACTAACTAAGGAAATAACTAGCCTATATTTTGTAGGCCTATTTAATGGATAGGCTAGGCCTACCCTAGATTATAGTAGGCCTAATGACATTGTAAAAAATAATCATAATAAAATCCAAGCCAAAACACAAAGTTGTCTACCTCAACTGTCAATATTGTGTAAAACTTTCCTAAGTCTAAACCTAAATTTGAAAAACAGAGTTGTAATCCTAAGCATAGACTTACCTACTAGGCCTAGCCTACTAGTCTACTACCCATTATTAATTCGTCAATTAATTTTCATTAAAATATATAATATATAATCCAAGAAAATACCTAGTAACTTAAACTAGTTTACATGACATAATATAGGCATCGTTTTCATCAAACTTGCAAACTTGTCACAAATATAGCCTAGCCTATAGCCTACCCAGGCCTATTCAAAAATATAGGATTGATCAATTTTGTTTTTGAAATGTTTCCAATATGCAACCTATGAGTAAGACAAAATAAAATTCTCTCTAATTGTGCAACAACAATACACAATAAAATACAGTAAAACTGTCGCTATTCCTTGAATGTGATGTGTCAGTAAAAATGCAATGCATAGCCTACGAAAACTATACGTTCGCCATTGACGATATTCATACTTACATTTTTTTTGTATTGCTGTGTAGTAAACACAACGATGAACTGATTGCATAAATGAAAACACCGAGATTTTAATATAAAGTCGATTGGAACAATTTTGTAAGGAAGGAAGGTAGACTTTAGAGTGACTAAGACAAGTCGTAGAACGTAAAACAAGATGGAAGCTGAAAGCGTCAAGAACGATCTACGATCTACGAAGGAAATATGAAATATGCAAGAATGAAGAACGTTAACGGAAATGGAAAAGACAAAGCGAAGGGCATGATGGGTATTTCTCTCGACCAATCATATTTATTGTCTTATTCATCACCATAGATTTAAATTAAATGTTGATACAAAATTACTATGCATAAGCTTATAGATATTTTAGATTAATACAAGATACTACAACATAGTTATGGGTGATTATGAATGATACTAACTAAATCATTCGAATTATCAAATAAACATCCTTGGTTTCATTCCCACTGCCATTACTAATTATTAGTAAAACACAGTTCAAGTCGGTCCGAAAACACGAATAGCCAAACGAAATTTGGATAACCTAATAGAACTCCGATCCAATGCAATATTTTGTTCCACTGGAAATTCGACGATAGTGGCGTTATCTATTGGGGAAACGACGGAAGCTGTATGAAACACCAATGCTACCACTGAGCTAAAAGATATAACTTGTTATATCTTTTAGCTCAGTGAATGCTACCAATGATTTCTCCCTAGCTCTACTTCGCGGCGCGATCATGTATTATTTTCGCGACAACCTTTTTATCGGCACACAGCCCCCGTATGGATGCAAGATCTATTTATTATTCATGATCTGTGGTATTAGGTACTAAAATTAATGAATATTCCAGTCAAGTTGTTTTGGACCTTATTTCACCTATTCAAACCCAAAATATCGGCTATTTTTTTAGTTTTTCATTTTTTTTTTTAAATCGTACAGTAAAAATATGGCGCTTAGGTTGAACAGAAATTATTTTTGACCTATAGAATAACATCTTATTAATTTTAAACTTTAGTACGGTAGTTCAAATAATAAAGTTAACCATTTATTGACAGTTTAATGTCCATTTCAATAAGTCAAATTTATTCCCATTTTACGAAAAACTTACCTCAAAGCAGTTTTCTTACCATTTTTAGGTAAAATTATTGGTTCTTTGTTGTTCCTTAGGATCTAATTAAGCCCTTATAGAAGTTGTTTTCACCATTTGGGCACAAGAAATCATCAATTTTAGAACAAATTTCGCGTTTTTACATAAATATTTGTATTTCTTGATATAAAGAGTGTCCCATAAGTAAAGTACCAAACTTCGGGGAATGGTTCTATGTGTCAAAATAAGAAAAAAAGTTCATATAAACGCAGACCCGAAAACGTTTTCTAGATATCCTCCATTTTGCTCTTTGTACAAAATAATTCTTATCTATAGAACGGTTTGATTTATTGAGTTCAAACTTGACATGAAGTTTAACCTAACAATGATATATCTCGAGAAAAATAAGCTATTAAATCCAATCATGAGTTTCAAAATGGCGGCACAATGTCAAGTCACATTTTTTAGCCCTTTTGATTCCCTTTCGGATGGTGTAACTGTCAAAACAATCAGATGAAGGATAATAGTTAGCTTAATGACAGCAAATGTACATACAATACTGCTGTGTTTACCATGTTGGTATAGGATGCCGGGTTGAATAAACCAATTATTACACATAACTTAACCACTATCCTTCATCTGATCGAACAACAAAAGTTTTGTGCTCCCCTATTTATATCCTTTTAAATATTCAATAAAAACCAGCAGTGGCGTAACTAATATTTTTGCGCCCCAAGGCAGAAACTACAATACGCCCCCCCCCCTGTCTTAAAATTTTACTGCCTGTGAGAAAAATAAGTTATGAAAATTACAAATTTAAAGAGTGTATTGGTTTGAAATAAAAATTGACTCTGAAAACAATTTTGATTTAAAAAACTGTTTAATTAATATAAAATCAATACAATTTTATTACAAGTTCGATAAGTTTGGCCATCTAAATCTAAGTCCAGCCTCGTCGGCTTTTAACTTCCAAAAATGTTTTTACTAATTGGTCCAAATTTAATCTGCAAGCTTTTTCATTTTCAATGCGCAAGATTCTATGACCAGAAAGTCTAGTCTGAGACATCGAGTTTCTTAAATAGTTTTTTATTAGTTTAAGTTTTGAAAAAGACCTTTCACTTGTGGCCACAGTTACAGGTAAAGTTAAAAACATTAGAAAAGCTGTACACTGGACACTGCAAGCAATCAATATATTTTCAATTAGCAAATAATGTGCTAAATCCTTAATGTTGTTTATATTTTTGTTTTGAATATCTCCCTTAATTAGATTTCGGAAGCAAACTATTTCGTTCACTAAAGAGTAGCTAACATCAGTTTCATACTTATTACAATATTGTGTTGCAGCAGCAGTAAGTTCTTGGTCAGAAAACTGAATAAGCTTATCTGGTTTCAAAAAGTTAAAGTTTCTGCAAGAGTAAACATGCTATGAAATCTTTGACTTATTTGTACAATTATAATGTCAAGAGCTTTGAAAAATACATTGACTTGAAAACTGTGCAGGGGATCTCTGAATTGAAAGTGAAAAGAGAGTTCATCAAAAAAGGTTTTTACTCTTCTTTGGCGTTGGGCTGGTAGAGAAGTTTCAATGTTCCATGTTACTGCTAGCGCCTGAGCTTCGTGCACAATTTCAGCAAACTCTCCTCTCATTGCGCTTATACCGTATATAAACAAGTGACCTACCTTCGCCCGGGCAAGATGTATATAATTAGTGACATTTGTTTGTGCGTTTTTTGTGTTTTGTGTTTTCGTGTTTCGTTGAATGTGTTTTACGACGATCTCAATAGTGAGAGAAATAGTTTTATCTAACTGTTTATTTTTGTGGTGTACGAATTAGTGTGACCAGAAGTTGGGGTAACCCGAAACTGCAGTCGTCACATCAAACAACATAATAAGTATTGAAAAAATACGTATACAGGTAAATTTATACCTATTTAACATATTTTGTTATTACATATTCTTTCTAAGTCCAGTTGCTTCGACTATTTCACTTCTTTTAGAAGACGTCAGAATAATTTTAGTCAAACATTTCATCACTATAGTGAAATTCACGTGTAGTGATAACAATGCTTCATATCTCGACGACCATCTATCTTGTAGGACATAGTTTTTTCAAAGTTGTGCGTACAATGCAGTCATCAATTTGTTCTGTTCTAAATATTTGCAAAAAAACTGAGGTAGACTTTGCGTAAAGAACATGTACAATTTGTTCACTACATCATAAAATACTGAAATGTCTGTTATAGATTCCACACTGTCATTTAGAACTAAGTTTAGATTCTGACTAGCGCAATTAATGTAATCAGCACTCGGTGACTTAGATTTTGTTATCGTTTGCAGCCCTGAATAGGTACCACTCATAACAGACGCACCGTCATATTCCTGACCTCTGCACTTTGTCAGTGATATATTATGCTTATCTAAAAACGCAATAACATTTTCCTCCAATCTTTTGGCTGATTGATCTGCAACGGGCAAAAAACCTAAAAAGGATTCAGTGATGTTCAGTTGTTCTGTATCTGGTTAGTAGACAACATGCCTTATAACTATCGACAGTTGATAAATTATTCTGGAAATATCTTGTGTTGTGTCTAGAATTAACCCTAGAATCGGCTATGTTAACGAAAATGGATTTTTTGGCGTGTGCAAGCATTTATTAAAAAATTCGCCAAAAATAGTAAATTAACCCCAATCCAAAAGTGTACCGTAGCTTTTTTGTAGAGAAAGGTTCAAAAAATTTGTATATGCCAGTAAAAAAATTATAGATGTAAAATTTAGAAAGTTATTAGCTCAAGAAACAAAAAATGTTCAGTTACGAAAAATAAACGTTCAACTTTAAGTCTACATAAAAAGAAGTAAACATTTTTTGTAATTTTTTCCATAAATGTAAAAAAGTTTCGTAATTTAGTTCTAAATAGAACTGTATAAAAACATTTAACATTTTAAAATTTCTTATTTTGAAAACACGAGATTTTATGTTCTTACTACAAGTCTGCTATCAAAAGTATGCCAAGTTAGAAACGTAATTTACTAATATATGCTGTGCCCAAAAATAAAATATTATTATAACAAAGTGTAGAGAATAAATCAAAGAACTGAACTGTATACTTGTAAATTATCTTTTCATAAAAGTGTTTGACTTAGAAGTATTTGAATAACAAAAGTTAGAAAAATATAGTAAACTCTCGTCTGTACAAGATGCGCGCGCATTCTCGTATGTCTCCCTATGTTGAAAAAGTCCGTTACGCTACAGATTTGAACGTTAGTGAGACCGTATTAGCAGTCACTTTCCCACGGTCCTACACAATAAACTGTTCAAATATAGCAAATTTGGTTTACAGGGGAAGTTAGCTTGAAGAATTATCTTTACAAAGATACCAAAATATCTATAAAAAACAATTGAGGTCATACAGATCTCACGTGAAATAAATAACGCTGTTTATTGGATGGAAAACTGACCAATTGCAAGGGTCTACAAAACCCCTTCTAACTTCAATACTATTGGTCCGACTTTTGATTGGATGAAAGTTTTGGATAGGGGAAATTGTGATGAATCCATCGGTACATAGGTTTAACTAAGACAACCTACTGGGCGGGTTTTAGAGATTGACGAAAGTTGAGTTATTTCGTTATGTTTTGTATGAATTTTCGGGCGCCGATTGATTTGTAGAAAACTAATAAACTGCAACGATGATTACGTATGTAAATATACGTAATAGAAAGAAATTGTAAATACAAAAAATAAATTTTGAAATATTACCTTTCCAATGGTGTTTGTCTTTTTGAGATTGGAAGATTTTTAGTGGGTCAAATATTCAATACAATCACGCGTTACAAATGTGTTGTCATGATCGCACGTTTCGTGCGATCTGCCGGTTCTAGGGTTAATGAAAAAAACGATGCATTTTGAATCTCTGATATTGTGTTACTTAGAACTTGACTAGAAGCTAAATCAATGAGTTCGTTTTGAATTTTTGGGCTAAGGTACTTTATTTTAGTATTTTCATCTTCTAAATGACTTTTAAGAAGTGGATCATATAACGGGATAGCAATGCAACAAGTGTGTTTCCAATAATAGACGTTTAACTTTGACATACCTGGTAACCTTATAATATGTTATGTACTGTACTTGGCTAACACTGTTACTGTACTGTAAATTGTTGTATATGTTTCTAATGTTTGACAAAGGTTTGAAATTTTGATTTCAGTGATTTTAAAATATCACTTATATTTAATTTATTTTATAATATTCAATTTATAAATTTTTTAACCGCGCCCCCCTTGGCACCGCCGCGGTTGCCTCGGCGTTAGTTACGCCACTGAAAACCAGTACCTTTCACAACTAAAACTTTGTACAAATTTTGAACATTATTCTGGTAAATATATTAAATAAAGTTAACTCACCAGCAATAAATAATTTATGTTAACTTATTATTAAAAACACTAGTACCGGTAACTTAAACCTCACAAATTCAGCAAAAAAACTCTTTCTCACAATATAGGCCCAAAACATTTGCTCAAAAGTCCGAATAACGCACACTATAATATTGGGATTTGTAAATGGGTATTTGGTTATGAACATTAGTGGATTACTAATCACTGTTATTTGATTAGTGATGTTACTAGTATCATATAATTTGATTATTGAAATCATTCATAGTCGCCATGTACAACATAAACCTTGTAATCATTTAAAATAGTACCAGTATTCAATATCACGCGACTATTCATATGACTCCTGCAAAATTAATTTCCTTAAATTCAATTTCTATATTATAAATGGCTACCTTTTCTAAACTGAAATCAAATGCTTTTGAAAAATTAAAATGACCGTTTATAATTTGAAGACTAACAGGTGATTACATTCCAACGCAATTTGTAATACTACAGGTGATGGCACAGCTTGTTTCCAATTCGTAGTACCATACAAAAATCACATTTACAATATATATATATTGTTAGTAAAATTAAAATAACATCAACCAAAACATAAAATTTATATATTTGGAAAGAGTAAACGAGATAAACAAATGCACATTACAACCCATGATGTCACACACATCACAACAGTATGTAAAGCTATTCACGTACCACATGTATATACTGGGTGAAGCAATAAGAACGCAACAATTAATTAATTTAAGCTGCCGTATGATAAATACGGCAACAATGAATCATCAGAGAGCTGAGTTTATAACCTCAATTGAACATTGCCATTTTAGTAAACATGGCACTTTGAAGTCCTGAACACCGTGCTTTTGCTGTTCAAGCTTTTTTTAAGACTAGTGATTATTTTGTAAAAACAAGAATCAATGTTCAATGTTGGTCAGCAAGGTGATCGTAAAACAATAGCAAACTGGGTAAAATTACAGTACACAGACCAGTCAATGTGGAAAGAGTGCAAGTTGCAGTTACTCGCAAAGGAGTCGGGCAGGAAGCAAGCGTTGGCAATTCAGATTTAAAACAGATCTCTGCGGAGGATTTTGCACCAGGAGATCCATACAAAATTCAAGTTCTGCAAGAAATTAAAGAGCCAGATTACAACAGAAAAGTAGCGTTCTGTGATGAAAAATATTAACAGTAAAAAATAAATTTCCTAATTTTTCAAACAATTAAAAAGGTTTATACTCCTTGATCTTGTTTGAATCTATATGTTTAACTTGTAAAAAAACTTGTGATGAAAAAATATTGACAGTAAAAAATAAATTTCCTAATTTTTCAAACAATTAAAAAGGTTTATACTCCTTGATCTTGTTTGAATTTATATGTTTAATTTGTAAAAAAACTTAAGGTTGATATTTTGAATTTTTTTTAAGCTGGAGCCGTTTAAAATGAGTTGGGTCCGGGACTCCTAAAATCGAGAAACCCGTTGATAAGTTAAGTGGCTCTAGATTAGATCATTTTTAGGATAACAAGCTGAGACTCAGTATAAATGTTTAAAATATATATTTTAACTTCTATATGTCAAGTTTGAATTCGATATTATACAGTATTAAAATAATTCAGCCAATTTAGATTGAGCCAACGCTACATGTATGAATGAGATTTCCCCTGTGATTTCTGTCGTAGGCCTATTATAATTTGTTTTTAGCTGTATTTATAATTTTAGTGAATTAAAATAAATTTTTGTATTGAAAATACATTGTTGTTAATACTTTTTAACATAATTTATTTTTAAAAAAATTTTCACAAAAAAAGTGAGTAAAATGTTCGTTAAAATAGGCACTTAAAAAAAACTGTTTTTATTGCATAAAAATTAAGGGGGGCACAAAAACTTTTTTCTACTCATCGAGACGAACAAAAAAAAACGTCAAAATCGGTTAACCTGCACCGGGTTCCCACACAAATGTCTTTTTTTATTGTAATATTATTTAATTTTTTTTAATTTTCAGTTTTTTGCATATTAGTAATACTTTGCGAATTTTTTCCAGACAAACCATTGCTCGGACGAAATCATTACAGAAGACCTTTTCATTGAAAAACACTTCCCCTACATGGTGTTATTTTTTATTTATCTTAAACCCAGCCCCAAATATTAAGGAATTTTCTAAGGAATTTATTAAGGAAATCGATAGACTGGTAGACTTTTTTTTGTTTTTTTACATACTTTAATGTACTTATAAAAATAAACGGTATCAGGAAACTGACACATACTTTCTCCCGCATTATAGAAACTTAATAAAAAAATACTATTACTAATTTATTGTGATTTTTTTTATTTTTAACAGTTATTTTCCCATAAAAATCCATAAAATAAAGGAAAAATCAACTTTTCTCAAAAACGGCTCGAACGATTTTGATTAAAATTTTACAGTTTATAGTACTTTAGGTCCCTAATAAACTATAAAATTTTAATCAAAATCGTTAGAGCCGTTTTTGAGAAAAGTTAATTTTTCCGTTATTTTATGGGTTTTTATGGGAAAATTACCCTTAAAAATAAAAAATTCACAAAAATGAAAAAAACGCCTGGAGATACCGTGCATTAGTACCTCCATACCAAATTTCATCAAAATCGGACGACTGGTTTAGGCTCTAGGTCTGATAACATCCACACAGACACACAGACACACAGACACACATACAGACACACACACAGACATCACTCCGAAAACCACTTTTTTAGGTTCAGGGGGACCCAAAACGGATATTTCCACCAAAAACTCAATTTCGAAAATTTTGACGAATACAATACTTTCTCCATATACTATGGTATAGGGGGAGAAAGTAAAAATCAGTCATATTGTAAATTACTGGAACTTTTGGCTAAAATTACTCCTACCGACACAGGCCTATACATACAGATCTGTGATTTCATTTTTCGGTTTTCTTTTCATCATTTCATCAGTTGGTGTTGGTATTACCTTTGATTATGGTATTACTTATGATTTCATTTCATCCCGGTTCCCGCACTTTTATGTTTTATTTTTTATTTATATTAATTAAGTTGCTAGTGCCTCTAGGTATTATTAATTAAGTACGTTAAGCGAGTTGTTTATATTGAAGACAAAAGTTCATTATATTATCTAAAACTGAGATGAAGTTGGAAGAAAATTTTGAAGTACCTTCTGGACAAGGAACTTTCAATTCATCGCCATCTGACTCTGCTATAACCTCAACTTTTTCATTCAAGAGGCAACAGTGTGGTTATCAAGATTTGTCACAAGTATTTCGCCTCAAGAAGAGAGATTTTTCAAGACAGTTTGCTCATATATATGCTGTGCGATTAAATTCAATGAGAGATGCCCTGATGAAAAGAGCAAGATTTAAATGGGGTAGGATTATACTGTTATTTATTTTTCTGCAGAGATTATTTCTCTTTATGGAGAAATTACATTTTACACTTTACTATTCGACTGTAGCCTAATATTTTTTGCAGACAACGTTGTTTTACATTCTACTGTTAAATGTTGAATACAGGTAAACTTACCTTTCAGGTAGGCCTAGGCCTATTTTTTTTAATTATTATTTTTGCATTTCTGTTAGCTCTAGGTTAGCCTAGAGAGTCGAATAGTAAAGTTCTGCCACACCCTCCAATTTACAAAGTTAACCTAACCACTTTAATGTATGATCTTTTTTTTGTGAAAGCTAAGTAGTGGTAGGCCTAGGCCTACTAACCTATATATTATGTTTACTACCTGGAAAAGTTTACATTAGGCCCCACATTGCGGCAGAAGTGCCAACGTAAACGCAAGAAAATGCTGTAATTGTAATATTTAATTCTATTTCTAAACGTCTGAAATAAATTAGGCTAAAACATAAATTATAATTTATAAAATGTAATTTAATTATAAACAGAAAATAAAATAGGCCTACCCTACTTTAAACTTAAACTCAATTCACAAATTATTTAACTCAGGAAATATTAGACTTATCTTTTCAATGACATTGGACTGCGCATGTGAACGTAAATAAACACTATTGCCGGACTGTGCTATCGCTACAACTAAAGATCACTTGGCGTAAGTTTACTATTCAATCCTAGTCTAATATTTTTGCAGCCATGAGCGAATATAACTTGGCCATACGACTAGCCCTACGCCGTAGCGTAAAACATTTCTAAAAAGATCGGTCATGTACCCAAACGCAAAATAAATACGTTTTTTAAACATATGAGAACTGAACAAAATAATTGAATATTGAGGCTGGGGCCACACGGTCCGGTTTCTCGGGATCCCGATAATCCCGAACTCCCGCCCTTAGAACACTGCCTCTATAATATTATTCAGTTTAGGACTTTACACTTAGTAGGAACATAAAAACTTGTGTTTTCAAAATAAGAATTTGAAATTGATATATATTTTTATACAGTTCTATCATTGTAGGCCTATTTGGATAACCTAATAGAACTCCGATCCAATGCAATATTTTGTTCCACTGGAAATTTGCCTTTTTTGGCGCTATCTATTGGGGAAGGAAGCTGGTTGGAAACACCAATGCTTACAATGCTTTCTCCCTAGCGCTACCTCGCAGCGCGATCATGTAGGCTACTATTTTCGGGAACACCTTTTTTCCGGCACACAACCCCCGTATGGATGCAAGATCTATTTATTATTCATGATCTATGGTTCTATTTAGAACTAAATTACAAAACTTTTGTACATTTTGAAAAAATTACAAAAAATGTTTAGCTACCTACTAATTTTTATGTAGGCCTAAAGTTTAACTTTTTTCTTTGGTTACTTGAACATTTTTTGTTTCTTGAGCTAATAGGCCTATAATTAATCAATTTTTTACTGGCACATATGAATTCTTTGAACCTTTCTCTACAAAAAAGCTATCTAACACATTTGGATTGGTTTATAATAACTGTATTTGGTGCATTTCTGAAAATGTATTTTCAACACGCACCGAAATGGCTTAAGTGGCATATCAAAAAATGAACACCGGCAATTGTAGGCTTAAAAATCTATTTTTCATATTTAGTTTATATTTTTGAAAATTATTATTAATTATAAGATTCAAAATCACTATGCATTGCAATACTTAACCTAAGCCATTGTAGACTATGCGCAATCTGGCATTTAGGTTGGGTGGAAACTTTGTTGATAGCAGTAAAGTTACTGGCCTGTTTATTTAAATGTTATTGTATAATGTTATTGCTATCAATGTTTTATATTGTAATATTATTATTTATACTTGCCTTAGCAATCCTTTTAGAAGTTTTTATATCGTTTAGGCCTACAGCTGTTTCACCTTTTTATTTTCAGGCATCATCAGAACGAATACACAAAAAACACTTCTCACAATTACACTTATAAACAGAGATTAATTTGGTATTTAACACATAAATAAATAAAAACATAACAAATAAAACACAAAATGACACTTGGTAAAACATTTAAAACACTTGTTAAATTTATTTAAAAGTCACAGTATGCGACTGTCATCAAGTCTATCATATCACACTTTATGTCTACCTATCTATTATGTGTCTTTATTTATTTAGGCCCTATTTATTTTTATTTTTGTGTTAAATATCATATTAATCTTTGTTTATAAGTGTAATTGTGAGAAGTGTTTTTTGTGTATTCGTTCTGAAGTTGCCTGAAAATGAAAAGGTGAAACAGCTGTA
>JAGFPH010005408.1:0-15560 GCA_018207615.1 Philaenus spumarius | reverse complement strand
GTATTCGTTCTGAAGTTGCCTGAAAATGAAAAGGTGAAACAGCTGTAAACGATTTAAAGACTTCTATAACTTACCGGTATCTTAATTTTCCTTTTTATAAAGCCCCACTAGTTAATAAGCTAGTTTTATAATAATAGCTTTATAAAATATCTTTTGAATTAAATGCCCACACGTTGTGGAGCCATTTTATAACGAATCTGTTATAAAATTCTAAAAAGCCTAAAATTGTGGTGTGATAAAATTTATAATATATAGAAGCTATTCTTACTTCTCATCAGCTAGTAAGTTAACATTAGAAATAAATCATTTAACACACAAGTTTCTGAACATCATTAACATAAACATTTATTAGAAATCAAAATTATCAATTTTACAATTTGTATTGGTTTTTATTCTTGGTTATGCCTTGATAAAAGTTCATAGTTACCCTGGCTTAGCTCAATTTTGGTAGAAATTTGCATATCTGTTAAAAGGTAAAAGTTTTTATTTAATTTCATTGAATTTTAAAAATATCTCGGGGTAGGCACTCTGCTGGCACTGAATATACCTCCTTAAATTTATTATACGCATTCATATCAATCTAGGAAAGTTCAAAATTATAGGGATCGTTAATTTCGGATTTGGGTTATAGAAAGTCTTTTGAAGATTTTTAATTTTTATATAATTTTAAGTTCTATTGTTCATTCCACGCATTCAATTGTTCATATTTTAAATAGTTAAGATAGAGTGTACCAATCTCTATTAGAATTCAGTCACTGTTCGGATTATTACTTCATTAAATTAAAAAAAATTAGCACTGTTTCATTAACACATCTTCTCACTTTGATGGCTACTGTAGGACTCTTTTGAAAAAGGACGCCGGTTTTTGGCTTGGTGACGCTATGGGTACTACGGGGTTCACATCCTTCCTTAGAGGTCTCTTGACTCTTGTATTTATTTGCATTTTCCATTAATTTGTCGGCGGATGAATACCATGACGTCATCAAAGTAGCTCCTCTCTGCCGGATCAACGTTCGTTTGCAGTCTCATTTAGCGTAATAAATATAGTGCGTTTGTTATCGTATTTTTCTAGGTATGACTTTCAAGTTTTTGATGGTTATTTTTGCATTACAGATGTGTTTTGATTTTATTGTTATAGTTTTAAATAAAATATTGTTTACCGTAAAGGATTTTAACGCGACAAAATAAACTGACTTCTGATTGGTTAACTTACATTTACACATACAAACAGCTGTTATCTTCCATTTTGCAATGGTCGAATCTACATACACATTGATATTGTCTAATGACTACTTAAATAATAATATGGATTACAATAAATAATTATTCAGGTCTAACAATTTGATTTGTATACGCTAAACTTTTATTTTTAGTGTATTAGGTAACGTAATTTAGCGGTCCACGCTAGTACATTGTTTTCAATTTGCGATCGGCTTTAGTAGTGTATTTAATATTTACAAATGGAATTTCGGATTGTTTTGCTTGAAGTCTTTTATTAATAATGTTATAATATTTTATAAATATAAATATGTATATTTCTTTTGCAACTAAATGCCCACACGTTGTGGAGCCATTTTATAATATATTTTTATAAATATCCTTTTATAAAGCCCCACTAGTTGGAAGCCATTTTATAATACTATCCATTTTATGAAAAACAATTGATAAATATAAAATACCTTTCTTTGTATTGGCTTCAGAAGTAGCCTTATAAATAATTAACACTGGATTTCTTTAGGGTTATAACAGTCACAATTTTTATTTTTGAATTATATTTTCTTTTACATTACATATTGGCTAAATAGGCTATTTAAATAGGTTTAATGTCTATCTCGGGGTAAGGAACTCGGCTGACATGAATATGCTTTTTACTTATTCGCCTTAATTACAAGGTTAAAATTTAATGGCTTTAGATTTGCAAAATTTGGCATCATTTTTGAAGAAAATTGTTGAGAGTTTATTTGGCTTTACTGTCGATAGAAATTTACTGTTCAAAGTCCGAAATGTTAATAATAATACAGAGTATACCTATCTCTGATCGTTTTCACTGAATTTATCACTTATTTAATTTAAAAAAACTGTTCTAATGAAACTTTTACTTGATGGTGTTCAATACACAACTACACTGTAACTCAGTTTGGCTTCTAATGCTTTAAAAACCCGCGCGTTGGTTTTTTCATCTTTTGTCTCCTTCCGCGTAGTGACTACTTGAATCTTTTCGCTTCCTCTGGTTGTTGGTATAAAGTAGTACTTACATTTCACTTGATTTTGATTAATTTTTTGAAGTCGTATATCTTATAACTGGATATCTCAGATATCGTATAGACTTTATTAGTTCGTTGTTGCCAAAATACACATATTTTATTTAATAGAAAGAATTTAAATTAAATCGCGTGTAACATCCTTAACTTAGTACAAATATGGCGTCATGTAAACAGAGGCTTGTTTTAGTTACACAACATTCTATTCTACTTACATATATTTCGCTACTTATGAGCTAAATTTTCATATCGCTTTATGGCTAAATAATTACAAATGTTAATATTTTACAATAGTTTTCTGCTGAGGTTTGTGTTTTGAAATAAATACATTCTCACTTTAAAATTATTTATAACCATAGGCTACTAACAGCTGTTCCTATGTTATTTACATTTTGCGGTCCACTAGTAAACAGTGCGAATACGGATTTAATTTAATGTTGAAGTGTTTTGATAATAAATGTGGAATCTAATGAAATCTGGTTGAATAAATAAATAAAGATGGTGCTTTTCTATTACAGGATTCTTTTCTTTATGTGTTGTGAATTTGATCGTATTTTGGAATTTATTCCTTTGAATAGGTTATGGCATAGTTTACCTTATAATATTGATTTGTTGTAGCTTACATTTAAATATGATTTTACAGTGTTTTTGGTTACTAGTGAAGTTAATACATGGGTACAAATAATATTGGTGTGTTTCTATACAATTTATAATTCTTAAATATTGTTTGTCAAACTGGTTAGGCTCTAGGCTATTAAATGGTTTTCTTACATAGGTTAGGTTAGGTATTTGTTTTTCTATAAAATATGTATAACGTATTGGTTGAAACTGGATCAGTTCTCTCAGTCTTTTTGGTACTTTCATCTAATAATAATGTTATGGAATTTGGACTGTTATAATGCCCTTCAAATTGATTTTTTACAAAGGGACTGAGTAAACAAATCATTTTGTAAAGTACAAATTACATCTTTGAAAACTTAACATTGAACAAGGGGGTAACTTGAAATTAACATAATAACAATTCACTTAAATCTAACATAGAATGGGTTTATCATACTCTTATATACAAATTATCTATGACCCTTTTATATTGAAATATACATAAATTAATCATATCATATCTTTGGTTCATATTGATATCTCACATTGTTAATAGGGACTGGGGACTTACATAGTTAGTAAGGTTATTGTTTTTGGTAACGGGGACACACATATAAAATTGTTAGTATTCTCACTTTTCTTGAATCCACAAGTCTTTATACATGGGGTGATACATTTAGTAATGGGGTTTTCATAGTCTGTATACATATATACATTTACATAGGGGAAATTACTTGGGGTCTTTGCACTTAGTTTGTTTTCACATGGGGTTACATATAATTATTGTTCATACATTGAATAGGTTAAATATTGTTTTATGGGAGCATAGTTTATATAGGGGATCAGTTGGGTACACAAGTTTATCATAATCACTGTGGTTGTAGTTCTTGGGGGGTACACACACATATATATATAAATTGAAATGAAATTATCACAGTTCGGATATACTAGTTTATATAAAATCTGAATTAGGGTTTATATCACCGGGATAAACATTTGGTTTTTTTTTTTTTTTTTTTTTTACACTTGAATGTTGTCTATGGGGAACACAGTATGTATATCGTCAGGATATCTGTTTACACAAGTCTAATGTGAATTTCATATAGTCATATATTATATAGTTCGTTATTGTTCGCTTCGTTGTAGTGGACCTATTGAAATCATTCCACTTTTTTTTTTTTGTTTATATGGATAACGTATATATATACAGTATATATATATATATATAGGTCTATAAGGTTCTTGTCTTGTCTCGTGTTTAATTTGCATCGTTGGTAGACTGTACAGGTTGGATTTGGTGTTGGTAAAGGTTGCATCTTCCATGTTTATCTGAGAAAATTTCTTGATATTTTAATATTAAATTGGTCATTTGTCTCTGCTGTGTGTTGTTTAATTTTTCATTTGCCTTAAAGGTATCTATTATTTCATTTATTTCCTTGTTGTTATTATTGCCGTTTGTTGGAGTTTGATTGTTATTATTATATTCAATATTGTCGTAGTTTATTATTCTGCATTTTATTCCTTCATTATTTCCACTGTCAAACTTCAATTTTAACGTTCCTTTATTTGTATTTCTGATTGTCAGATAATTATCGTCGAAGTTTAAATCCATCTTCAGTATCCTAATCATATCGATTCCTAAAATGCAATTTTTTATAAGGTACGGTACTATTATACATTGCATATCAAATTCAAATTCTTTAATTTCGGCTTTTAACATAATGATCTGGGAAATACGTTTCGATTTATTGTTTAAGGCTGTGGTTATAAATGTGTTACTAACGGGTAACTGTTCGAAATGACCTAATTTAAGTTTGTTTTCTAAAAACCATGCTTCAGATAAACAAGTTATGCTGCTTCCGGTATCTATGAGAGAATTCGTATGAATTCCATTCAATTTTATATTGATCTCAGGGCATTTAAAATTGGTTAATGGTTCGCTGGTGTCATGGTCATCCTCTTTTAATAGGAATTCCCTGTCACAATAGAGATTCGAGATTATTAGCTGTTGTTTTTCATTTTCTTGTGGCCTATTTCCGAATTTTAGTATTGTTTGTTGCACTGGAATAGTCGGTGGGGTGATAGTCCTTCTTTCCTCCTCAACCTCACCTGTACAGCCGTTATGTTCGTCGATATTGCCTAAACCAGTGCGTTGGAGTTTAACGCCTCTTGGTCTGTCTTGAGTGTCGGTTTTTGTTCCTTGTCTATTACCGGTGGTTGTGTTGTCGTGGCTATTATTTGACAGACACGTTGCTGTTCTTTGGTGGGATACGATGTCTCTCGTCGCTCCTGGTATTGTTGATGGTTGGTCGGATATAGATGTCGACTCGATTGTTGTGGTCCTGTACCAATCTTACAAAACGAATAATTAAGGGAACGGAAGCAATACAGGGCCACATAGATTGGTACTGTTCAAAACTTACCTTTAAAATTTAAATATCACCAAACGTAGGAATGTTTCAGCTGATTACTCACAATTCACTAGATACCTAGAGGTTAACTCAATAAACCATAGAACTAGATTCAATTTCAGGTTTATTAACCAAAGTTAAGTAAAAAAGTTTATATGCCCTTAAATAAAAAAAGAAATTATTTATACGCCCTTAGTACAAGAAAAACTTCAGATTAAAAGAACACATATATATTTAATTAAATTGAATTTTAAAAACCCTCCCCAAAAATAAAAAATCAAAAACCCTCCCCTTTAATAATGATTACAGAAATTATACAAAAAGATTAAACAAAATTACACAATTTTAACATGAAATACCATGGATTTGTTTAAGATAAAAATATAGGTCGTTGGCCAACTTTAAAGCTAGATATAATTAAATAATAATAAAAGAAAATTAATTATGAGACGTCTCTCTATAAAAAAAAAAGGTATATGAATTTCTAATATATACAGCCCTTAGGGCTAAGGTCCGAAATATTGCTATAGCTGCACCTCCCAAAAAATTATTAAATACAAAAACATGTCCTATATACTATTCATTTACACAAAAATACAATTACAAATACAGCCTATTCAAAATTCATTTCAAAAGGTCCACTGCAGATTTTTGGCAGTTACAAAATATTTCAGTTCATAATTGTTTATAGTAAAGCACTGTCGCCGAAAAGTATCTATAAAGTATCTATGCTGGATGTAGGATGTTGGCTTATTCAGCAAGTTACAAGCTGTAGTTGGATTTATAGCATAATGGTGGAAATTGAGTACAGAACTTGAACCAGTGTAAAACTGCATCAAACAAATGTAAATATTCATTCTTTATTTACAACCTTTTTTTATATATATGCCCTACGTTGTAGGATCCAAATTATAAAATATGCTTTATAACTAGCTTTCTATGAATTGAAAGGATGGGAAATCTATAATTTTGAAATATGAATTTGAATTATGCATAGGCTATACTAAAAGAAATATAATAAATAATTTACTCATACACCATGGATACAGTTTGTTAATAAGAATTGATTTATTTTAGAATTTATTAATTAGAAAAATATACATTGTATTTAAATATGATAATAAGGTTTCTAAAAAACTGATGAATTTACAATATTTTTGTTAATATTAGCCTCGGTTAGAGTTCATTTGGTAGGCACACTTGTAATTGTCTGTATTTTAAATTAAGTCTTTTAATAATTGTTTCTATGAATATGAAATTATCTCGGGGTAGGCACTCGGCTAGGTTTAATATATTCCTTTAAATCAACGCATTTTATGAAAATTTTACTATTAAATTAATGTTCAGAACGTAAATCGAAGATTGAATCAAAATTGGCGATTACTCTCAAAATAGTTGTTAGGGAATTTTAGGAATGGATTTTGAAAAGGATTAGAAGTTCTTTTATTTGATGATTTAATGTTCATTTGCTTGTATTAATATAGTTTACCATTCTCTGCTAGTTCATTGGCACTGACTCTAATATTTTAACTTAAAAATTGAAAAATAGTTTAACACACTGCAATTTGCATCTTTACATTCTCATGGCTGAACGGCTTCCCTTTTTAAAACCGACGCTTTGGTTTTCCTTCGATTTGTTCTAGAAAAAAAAAGGTTCACACTTCTTCTCGAAAGGACAAGATGGTTGCTTTTGATGCTCCATACTTCTGCGCAGAGAACTGTTCCACTCCGTTGTCTTAGGAACGTTCTGACGTCAGTCTTAGTTGAATTGTGGTTTCCGAGAAATAGTTCCTTTTATATCGTAGTTTTGGCTAATAATTTCTTTGAATTTGTACTTATTTCCGGGTTACTAGTCCGTTCTGATACTGTTATAATTATTATTAAATACTTTTATTGTGGATAACATGATTTTAAATCGCGAAACATATTTACTGACAATCGTATGCGTGTTGCATTAGATTAGGCTATCAGCTAGCTCTTATTTCCTACGCTTATGCATATCTTCGTTATAACACACATTACATTGATTTCTATAATTACTTTTAATACTAAAGTCTATCCCTGTATAATTTTACAAAGTTTATAATCCAATTTGTGTTAGTTAATGTCTATTCTAAAATTATATTACGATTAACTTTTATCAGTTCCCATCTTGAGTTGTCTTAACCTAGGCCTACTTCGTGCGATAATGTTTTGTATTTCCACTGTTTACAAACGGATTTCGGACTGGTTTTAATTATGCCGTGTTATTAATAACATGTGAGAATTTACTACTTTGTTTGTGATGGTTAATAAATATGAATCTATTGTTGGTTTATGGAATACTAATTAATTAATAAAGGTAATGTTTTGGTGGAAGGTTACATTTTGGTGAGGTTATGCGTATTTCTAACAAGCCTAGTTCTAGCTTATTTAACTGATTATGAATATACAATGTTATAATTGATTTTGATATTTGAATTCAGGGTTACTAATTACATATTTACATTTCTATTATAGGGTTGGTTAGGCTATTTGGATTTAGGAATTTTTTTGGAAGGTTGGGTCACATTTACTAATAGGCTACAGATCTACTCTCTCTGTATTGGTTATTAGTTTTGGGATTTGTACTGTTATACAAAATAACAATCCTTTTTTAGAATGTAATTAGCCAAAATAAACAAGCATAGTACAGATAGTTTTCCTTTTAAGTTAGCCTTCATAATATTTTAATGTTCATTGTTGGTGTCCAAGTCACAATTATATATTATATTGAGTAATAAATTTTATTACCTTTATGGTTCCGTCATGTGACTATGCGTTGTCTTTTTTCTAAGACGCGTTTCGGAGTCGAAACTCCATCATCAGTATATCACTCCGTAGAGGTCGTCAAAACATTAAACTTTAACAAAAAACATAAAACACTACACATAAAAATAAATATATACACATTAACTTTGATTTAACCAAATTTCATACGTGCACGCAGTTTTGTACTCCGCCTCGTATCAATACCACTCGACGCAACAGATTTCATGGAGGAGTTAAATGTCATTAAATATATCGCCCAGGCAAATGGTTATAGAAGCCAAATGATCGACAAATTATTGGAAAAACATAGAAAGGCAAAAATAGCGAAAAAATGTAACACTATACAGACTAGAGCGGATAAAAAGAAATTTGTTGCTGCCGATTACACTGAAATTATGCCCTCCATTTTAAAAAATGCATTCCAAAAACATAATATCATTATAACACACCGAACCAATAATAACATACAGAAAATACTGCGTAAAAAACAGGAAATACCACCAGAGAAGAAGTCAGGCATCTATAAAATAGCGTGTGACGATTGCGATTCTTTTTACATCGGACAGACAGGCAGACCTTTCATGGAGAGATACAAAGAACATTTGCCCAAAAATAGCCTGTATGCTAATAGATCTAGTTTTGCGCAACACATAATTGATAATAAACACTCTTATACAAATTTTGAATCTAACCTGACACCACTTCACATCATTAAAAAAGGACCAATGATGAATGTCATCGAAGAATACGAAATATACAAAGCATTTAAACAATCGCCAAATGACATTCTCAATGACAAGTTATCGTTCCAATCAAACTCGTTATTCGAGACGGCAATGAGATTTGAGTAACTGATAAGACCAACCCAATTAACTTGATAACCTGGGCCTTACTGTGATGCCAGTAGTTCGCGGACCATGAAACTGCGTGCACGTATGAAATTTGGTTAAATCAAAGTTAATGTGTATATATTTATTTTTATGTGTAGTGTTTTATGTTTTTTGTTAAAGTTTAATGTTTTGACGACCTCTACGGAGTGATATACTGATGATGGAGTTTCGACTCCGAAACGCGTCTTAGAAAAAAGACAACGCATAGTCACATGACGGAACCATAAAGGTAATAAAATTTATTACTCAATATAATATATAATTGTGACTTGGACACCAACAATGAACATTAAAATATTATGAAGGCTAACTTAAAAGGAAAACTATCTGTACTATGCTTGTTTATTTTGGCTAATTACATTCTAAAAAAGGATTGTTATTTTGTATAACAGTACAAATCCCAAAACTAATAACCAATACAGAGAGAGTAGATCTGTAGCCTATTAGTAAATGTGACCCAACCTTCCAAAAAAATTCCTAAATCCAAATAGCCTAACCAACCCTATAATAGAAATGTAAATATGTAATTAGTAACCCTGAATTCAAATATCAAAATCAATTATAACATTGTATATTCATAATCAGTTAAATAAGCTAGAACTAGGCTTGTTAGAAATACGCATAACCTCACCAAAATGTAACCTTCCACCAAAACATTACCTTTATTAATTAATTAGTATTCCATAAACCAACAATAGATTCATATTTATTAACCATCACAAACAAAGTAGTAAATTCTCACATGTTATTAATAACACGGCATAATTAAAACCAGTCCGAAATCCGTTTGTAAACAGTGGAAATACAAAACATTATCGCACGAAGTAGGCCTAGGTTAAGACAACTCAAGATGGGAACTGATAAAAGTTAATCGTAATATAATTTTAGAATAGACATTAACTAACACAAATTGGATTATAAACTTTGTAAAATTATACAGGGATAGACTTTAGTATTAAAAGTAATTATAGAAATCAATGTAATGTGTGTTATAACGAAGATATGCATAAGCGTAGGAAATAAGAGCTAGCTGATAGCCTAATCTAATGCAACACGCATACGATTGTCAGTAAATATGTTTCGCGATTTAAAATCATGTTATCCACAATAAAAGTATTTAATAATAATTATAACAGTATCAGAACGGACTAGTAACCCGGAAATAAGTACAAATTCAAAGAAATTATTAGCCAAAACTACGATATAAAAGGAACTATTTCTCGGAAACCACAATTCA
Organism: Philaenus spumarius; assembly: GCA_018207615.1. Taxonomy (NCBI): domain Eukaryota; kingdom Metazoa; phylum Arthropoda; class Insecta; order Hemiptera; family Aphrophoridae; genus Philaenus; species Philaenus spumarius. The sequence continues at coordinate 5,371 of JAGFPH010005408.1, read as the reverse complement.
ACTAAGACTGACGTCAGAACGTTCCTAAGACAACGGAGTGGAACAGTTCTCTGCGCAGAAGTATGGAGCATCAAAAGCAACCATCTTGTCCTTTCGAGAAGAAGTGTGAACCTTTTTTTTTCTAGAACAAATCGAAGGAAAACCAAAGCGTCGGTTTTAAAAAGGGAAGCCGTTCAGCCATGAGAATGTAAAGATGCAAATTGCAGTGTGTTAAACTATTTTTCAATTTTTAAGTTAAAATATTAGAGTCAGTGCCAATGAACTAGCAGAGAATGGTAAACTATATTAATACAAGCAAATGAACATTAAATCATCAAATAAAAGAACTTCTAATCCTTTTCAAAATCCATTCCTAAAATTCCCTAACAACTATTTTGAGAGTAATCGCCAATTTTGATTCAATCTTCGATTTACGTTCTGAACATTAATTTAATAGTAAAATTTTCATAAAATGCGTTGATTTAAAGGAATATATTAAACCTAGCCGAGTGCCTACCCCGAGATAATTTCATATTCATAGAAACAATTATTAAAAGACTTAATTTAAAATACAGACAATTACAAGTGTGCCTACCAAATGAACTCTAACCGAGGCTAATATTAACAAAAATATTGTAAATTCATCAGTTTTTTAGAAACCTTATTATCATATTTAAATACAATGTATATTTTTCTAATTAATAAATTCTAAAATAAATCAATTCTTATTAACAAACTGTATCCATGGTGTATGAGTAAATTATTTATTATATTTCTTTTAGTATAGCCTATGCATAATTCAAATTCATATTTCAAAATTATAGATTTCCCATCCTTTCAATTCATAGAAAGCTAGTTATAAAGCATATTTTATAATTTGGATCCTACAACGTAGGGCATATATATAAAAAAGGTTGTAAATAAAGAATGAATATTTACAAATTGGCGCCCAACGTGGGGCTTAATATATTCCATAAACATATTAACTGACAAAATTAGAATATATCAAACTTAAACAATATAAGAAATTAGAAAAATTTTAATATAAGTCTAACTATAAGTGATCTAGATTTAAGTTTTTATTGAATTGATATATGTGTTAGTATATAAGCAAACTATCAAACACCAACACAAACTGAATATAAAATGAACCCCAACCAAGAAGATACACCCAAATACAACCTCCGACCAACCATTCCACAAACCGAAAGAGCTAGGGAAGGACAAGCAAAAGTACTTAGACCTACAACTTCTACAGACACCGAAACAAGCGATTCTACTGCCAATACAGAAACCGAAACACAAGAAGTTACCACCATGCCCCCAACTCTAAGTTTAATTGACCAAATGGCATTATTAGTAAACAACCTACAAACCAATTTAGAAACTAAATTAAAACTAAATCAAGACGAATTACAAACTAACTTAGAAGCTAAATTAAAACTAAATCAAGACGAATTACAAACTAACTTAGAAGCTAAACTAAAACTAAATCAAGACGCATTACAAATCAACATAGAAACACAATTAAAATCTAACCAAAACAAATTAGAGAGTCAGCTACAGAATAAATTCCAAATGCATGAATCTAATATAACGTCCAATTTCAAAATTGTCCAGACAGAGATAGAGAATCTTAAAGATTGTATTGCTATACAAATAGCACAAGTGGAAAATAAATTCATGACCCAACTAAACAGTTTAGAAGAGACAGTTAACGTTAATAACACTAGATTAGACCAACTGGAATATAAAATTACTAATACGATAACAGAAGAAGTACTGAAAGAGACATTAAATACACGAGAGCTAACAATTAGAGAAACATTAAATACAAACAAACAAATGTTATGAAGGAAGTGCAGAACTTAATAGCTGAACTACCACAAGCTAGAGCAGGCCCAGATAACTCCAATCTACCCCAAATAAATGTCATGTGTAAAGGAAGCAGTATAGATAATTACAACACCATACAACCGACTTTACCTAAATACAACGGGAGACAGAGTAACCCAAATGAATATTTATACAGATTAAGTAGGTATTACGAGAGAATGACGTACCATAAAATAGGACAAATAGGAGATGACCAACAATGCCTATTTGACGTAATAGAAAACAGTCTTGAAGGCAGTGCTTCAAGATGGTGGACTCTAATAAAAGGAGACATAACTAATTTTGAACAGTTCAGAAAAGAATTCCTAGACAAATTCTGGAACAGGGATGTCCAGAAAGGCACGAGACAAAAATTAGAGTATGAACAATATAGACCAGGAGGGAAGCTGAATAGAAGCGAATACTTTATAGATCGCGTCCTAACCATGAAATCCATGATACCGCAGCCACCTGAGGAGGACATCATCGCGACCCTTGTGGAACATTTCGACAGAAGAATCCAGGACGCTCAAAGGGTTCAAAATATCACAAGTATAAAGGAATTCGCCGACTTACTACAGAGGGAGGATACAGAAGAGGCGAACACAGAGATCCGAAGGCGTAACAACCACCAACCCCGCCACCACATACAACAAAACAATCAGAGATCACCACCCCAACAGAACTACCAACAACAAAACAGGACTCCACCAAATAGAACATCCCAGCAGGATAGAAATGGAAGGGACCATCCTTACAAAAATTCAACCTACCAACGACACAATTTCCAGAACACATATCCTCCACCGTATCAACAAAACAACAGATTTCGAGAGAACTATCAATACAGAAACGGATATGACAGACAACCAGGACCAATTAGAACAGATTTCAAAAAGCCTACATACCAAAATCAGAGACCCAATAATTTCCAAAACACTGACCGTCGACCAACACAATATCCCACACCCGAACAACAGAGACTTTGTCAGATGTTAGCTACAACTACGAAACCGATACCAGCAGAGGAGCCTAACTCAACTCAGGCAGAGTTAAACTCCAAAGCACTGGTGTAGGAAATTCAAAAGGATCATATTATGGCTGTACAAGTGAAGGTGAAAACTATCAACTAAACCTAACCTCACAAACTACCCCAGTGCAAGTAAACACAATAATCTTCGGACAAATGCCAGATAACTCAGAACAAAATCTCCAACACACCATTCTAAATATCTACTGTGATAGAGAATTTCTATTACAAGAAGACCCAACTGAATCTCAAGAGGAAATAGTAAACTATAAGTGCCCTGAAATAGAACTTAAATTAAACGGAATACCAACTACTACACTAATCGACACAGGCAGTTCAATAACTTGTGTATCCGATACATGGTTTCAAAGAAATAAAGATAACTTAAATCATTACGAAAAGCTACCAGTCAACAACACATATATAACAACTGCGCTCAACGGTAAATCTAAAAGAATATCTTACATAATATTATTAAAAGCCGAAATAGGACATTTGAATTTTGATATACAGTGCATAATAGTGCCATATCTAATAAAAGAATGCATACTTGGGATGGACATGATAAGATTAATGAGAATGACAATAAACTTTAATGAGAACACATTGATAATGTATAATAAACACAATGAATTGTTACAAATAAAGTTTGGAGAAGAATACAGCGAATCGATGAAGTGCAGAATTTTATGTTATGACAATAATGAAGAAGAATGGATCAACGACGAAGCGCAACAGACTGAAGAAGCCAACAATGAAATCCGAAACGTAATCAAAGACAATGATAAGTTAAAACCAAATGAAAAGGAACAAATAATTGAATTAATCCAAAAGTACCATATGATATTTTCTGAAAAACCCGGTAGATGTCGATTATATCAACACAAGATTAGAGTAGAGAAACCAGAAAATTATAGAGCTCAAACCTACCCAATTCCGATAAATTTACAAGAGGCAGTCGCAAAAGAGATCCAGAGTATGTTAGATGACAACATAATTGAAGAATCAAACAGCCCATTCGTCAACCCTATCATAATAGTAAAGAAAAAATCAGGAGACCTAAGAATATGTTTGGACATGAGAAGAATAAACGCTCTTATAACACCAGATTACGAATGCAATAGAAGCATAAATGAATTATTAGCAAAAGCAAGTAACTCAGAATGGATCACCACCTTAGACCTAACATCATCATATTGGCAAATCGAGTTGGAACCCGAATCACGACCATTTACAGCATTCCAATTCCGAGGGAAAGTATACCAGTACGTCGTCACCCCGTTTGGTTTGTCTACATCACAAGCAGCTTTAGTTAGAGCCCTAGATCAAGTATTCAAAAATACAATTGAAGAATTCTCAATGATTTATATCGACGACATAGGTTTAATTTCTCCAAATTTCAACACACATTTAGAACACTTAGAGTATGTATTTCAAAAATTAAAAGACGCCAACATGACAATCAAATTAAGTAAATCAATTTTCTGCAGAGATAGAGTACCATTTCTTGGATACTATTTAACTACAACAGGCCTAGAACCAGATCCTGATAAAATACAATGCTTTCAAAATTTTCCATCTCCCACTAACCGGAAAGAACTCAAACGCTTCCTAGGAGGAATAAACTATTACAATAAATTCGTAGACAAATACTCACAAACCGTACAACCACTAATGAAATTGACGTCAAAGAAAGTTAAATTTATTTGGACAGATAAGGAAGAAAACACATTTCAGGAAATCAAGAAATTATTTTTAAAAACTAACACTTTAAGCCATCCATTACCCAACCAACCATACTATCTACAAACCGATAGCTCTGATTTTGCAATTGGTGGACATTTATACCAAATAGATGAACACAATCAGAAAAAGGCAATAACATTTATTTCCAAAACACTCAAGAAATGTGAAATACAGTATACCACTACTGAGAAAGAATTGTTAGCAGTCGTATATTGTGTGCAGAAAGTCCGACACTACATTTTAAATGCAAAATTGACTATAATAACCGACCATAAAGCCTTAACATTCTTAAAAACTTGTAGATTGTTAAATGCTAGATTAACCAGATGGATATTAGCACTCCAAGATTACCCTTTCGAAATCATTCACTGTAAAGGTACCGACAATACTCTAGCAGATTTGTTAAGCAGAGTAAGAATCGACGAAAATTCAAAATTACAATCACATCAATCTTCAGAACTAATTGTAGCACAAATAGAAAGACAACCGAATTTAAAACTACTAGATAACCTCAAAAACCTACCTATATTACAACAAGATGATCCGACAATTAAACAAAATTATTTCAGTATTCTAAATTCAAACCCAAACAACGATAATAAATTCCATAAATTCAAAATGCATAATGAGATACTATATCAAAAACACAATCACAAATGGTTGATAATAGTACCTAACCTATTAGTCAACAACCTAATATTAGAATGTCACCAATATTATCTTCATTGCGGAGCCAAGAAA